>JAMBUN010000067.1:0-81414 GCA_030271035.1 Microascus cirrosus
TCACCTCCTTAGGTTATATATCTCTTATAGTTATAGTTTCCTAGGTATAGTACTATATCCAGTTATAGTACTCTATCAATATGTATAGCTAAGATTACTAGTATAATAGGTACTAGCTATTATAACATATATAAAGGTATATATACTATAGTAAGGACTTCCTAGTAGTAGCAGAACTATATAAGCATATAAGGAAGGTCCTAGAATATGCCTAAAGAAATATTACAATTTATATAGAACTAGGAGGCAGAGCAACCACCTTAATACCTTCCTAGACCTCTATATGCTAAGCAGAACCCCAGATAACTGATCAGCTAAGGACTTAAATAACCTAGAGCTGATCTCTCATAAACAGCCCTAACGCACTGCCTCCCCTATTATATTAGGACACTAGGAGCTATATATCTTATACCTTTAGCTAGGCTACTGCCCTAAATACTTCAAAGAAACAGTCACAGTTATGCTCTGAAAGCCAGGTTAAGGACAACTACATATAGCTAAAGTTATACAGGCCGATCGCCCTCCTAAATACTCTAGGAAAGGCGCTAAAAGCTGTTATTGCTAACCGACTGGTGTATCTAGCAGACGTCTATCACCTCCTCCTAAGCTGATATACTAGGGGTCAGAAACTCGTATTAACAGAGCATGCTTTATATTTTCTCCTCTAACAGATATACCAGGTGTAGGCAGAAGGTAAGAAGATAGCTTCCCTGCTACTGCTAGATATATCAGGAGCATATAATAACGTCTCTTACGAATAACTCCTATATAACCTTTATAAACAGCAGGTCAATCCTTATAAGGGTTTTAGCATGTAGATTATACAAAGGCAGCGCTATATGCTCTCCTGGTAGAGCGCACTAGCGTAATATAAATAAATAACGAATTCCTTACACCTACTGAGTGGGTGTGGTGTGGCCGGACTTTCGTTCTGTCTGCGTAATTCCTTCGTCGGCCGGGCCAACTGGAGCTAAACCCCTTTCGGCATGGGTCAGCCCCAGTCAGCACCAGTATGTATTTAGCTGGGGAGCCCCCATACTCGAACTTCAAGAAGACAAGATTATGTTTCCCTGATCAGGGAACCTATAGAATGTGAGGTTCGAGGGACCATTGTGTGTGACATGAACTGAACGATTTGACCCCTTACCTGTTGGGGCTTAACGTTGGTGACCCCTCTTTGGGCCACCCCCCTCTTTGGGCCACCCCAAAATTGCACGCTTAGAAACACCACAACTAAATTCCACCTACTTTTCTACCCTCCTAGAAGCAACTACAATACAGCTACCACTCTCACTAGGTAATTCTGACCTGTCTGATTCATCTAGACCATTTTCAGCTTCACCAGCTTCGAATTGGGCCTGATATACCGCCTCAATATTCGCAAACTTTGAATTCGGGCTTAATTTGACCTTCTTCTGTTTCCTAGGCCTTCTAGCATCAATCCGGGCCTCTAGCGATTCAACCTTATGCAAGGCAGTAGCTAATTGAATATCCTTCTCATCAAATGCCTTATAGACCTTCCGGGATAATAGACGTTATGTGTTAGTAGTTTGATCTAGCCGGTTAGCTTATGCTAGCTGATCTCGTAGTTCAGAGCCCTTCCTTAGTGTTGACTAAATAACTGCAGACGTCTCAGAAGCCTAATCTAGGATTGGCGTATGTCTAGTATTTTGCCTTATTACTGAATTGACTGATTTTTTAGCTGGTTTGTTAGAGTTCTCTAGTAATAGAGGGCTCAGTAGGGGCTTAGGTAGAGATATTGGCCATAGACCAGTTGCTTTCTAACCACTCTGGATATTTTGGCCAGTTAAACTAGCCTGGCGAGCCTTCCTATAGCAGGCTAAGAAGTTCTGTTTGCTAATAATTATAGAGTCAGCCTATTAGTCCAGATATCTAAGCTGTTTCCTATATGCTGATTTCAAGGGCCTAAAGACTGATTGATCCAGGGGTTATAAGACATGTGATAAGTGTAGAGGTAAAAATAGAAGGTATATCTTATGCTAGAAGCAAAGACACATAAAGTCCGTTATTTTGTGGCTTCTATGACCATCTAGGATCAATAGCCTAGCCTCAGAAGGGTCTGTAGGTTAGGTAGATGGAATAAAGACCTTCTCTAGCTATTCTATTGTAGTGAGGTCTGTAGTCCAGCCGTTTTTAGTTGCTGTGAACTGCTAGGTGTTATGTAGAGACAGATTAAGTAGGAACTATTGTTATTATACGGTTTTGCCTTGAAATATAACTAAGGGAGGAAGAGCCCTGCCAGTTGCTGAGATACATTCGATAAAGGAGGTCCAAGCTCGTGATCCAGGTGCTTTCTTCCGTATTGCTGTTTTTTCCATGCCTCCAAGAACAAGGCCATTAGATCCCTTACCTTCTAGGATCCCAGATTTGTCTATATTATAACGGTTAGCAGGGTTGATATCTTTAATGCTAGGGAGATCGAGATACCTGAACCAACGCCTTATAACGTCAGTTAAGGCCCTATTGATACGCTTTGAATTGATTGATTTGCTTCTCTAGACCTTAATAGATAGGTTCCTTCTAAGGAAAGCTTGGACCTAACGTTTCCTAAGAGGTTAGGGGTCGCCCTGGGTCTGCAAGACTCGCTCAGCGAATTCCTTCAGTTAGGAATAGGTTGGTAGGAGCCCTAGGGCAGCTTGAGAAAGAATCCATTATAATAGATAGTCCTCCTGAGTGGCAGAAAGCCTCTGACGACTAGAAAAGGCTTTGTTCTAAGGTTAGGTGCCATTTAGTCGATGTTGAAGTGTACTCCTGGGGACGCCCTATTAGATTGCAGCCTTCCGAAGGCTTTGGCCTTTTGCAATAGAATCTAAGGCCTGATTAACGTCGTCTTCGGTATACTGCTTCATCATATACTAAGGAAAAAGCAGTTAAAATTTAAGGTCAATTAGAATCAAATTCGTAGAGAATTTGAAGATTGCTCTGGGAGAGTTGAAATGGTGGTGAGCAATTTTGGGGTGGCCCAAAGAGGGGTCACCAACGTTATATTGAACGGACACCCCGAAGCTGGACATTAGACCAGCACAATTCAGACCGGCTGTTGCGCTGAGCCTGGTCTCGTGGACGTCTTGAAGTCCGATCAGAGAACCACCGCGATCTTAGGGACCCAGGACCGGACCTCACTGAGATATTGCGGCGCTCAGTTGGCGCGACGGCATCCACGTTGTATGAGTTTGACTTATACGTGGGGCTGTGGGATGAACTAATTGCGCGGTCTGGCCACACCGCGCTCACTCACTACCTATATACACACCTGCCTACACTGATTCAAAACTTGACAAGAATTAATTATAAAATTATTAGATACTGTTAACTATATTTCGAAAGTTAATATAGCTGCAGTGTTTCTACAATACTGTTTCTCTTATACAACTACTATCTACTACTATACTAGATACAGAAGTACATAGACAAACTCTCAGGATATTAAGGCGGCTGTTAGGTGCAGTGTTCCTGTACGACGTATATATAGGTATTTACTGTTACAGGTCGACCTGTCCGAAGGGTTGCCGGCACCAAGCCCGGGCCGGAACCCAGTAACGGGATGACTAATCAGTGCCAACGCCACGTTGCAAATCGTTAAACGCGTCGCGAACGCTGCGCGTACACCTCTCCTCGTTCTCTCCCTTTCCCCAGCTTGAGATAAACCATCAATACAGCCCTGTTAGTTGGACCAAACCGACAGCCAGCCGTAACATTTACAGGACATGTGTCGGGCCCGGCGAACGACAGGGAAGGGGGATGCCACTATTGTAGAGTGAAGGGGCGCAGTAGAGGGCTGTAGGGCTGTCAGAGAACACACAACAGGTGTCAGAGTATCACAGCGTCGTCACTGTGACCCTCTCGACTTGTTGAGATCGTGAACTCAGAGGCGTGCCAATGGCGGGCACAGTTAGGTCTTACCAGTTTGATTTACTACTCGCTGAATCTCTCCCTCTCTCTCTAAACGATGCCCCGTCTCCTTATTCTCGACTCTCCCCGCGTAGTATATTTGCTTTTTCCTCAGCTACTGCGGGGTATGGACTGATCACCGAGCTCCCACGAGGTCGCTGTGACCAATTCTTGCCACTTGTACCCACCTGTCAGCACCTGCTCATCGATTCTTGCCCATGACAACATGCCCTGCATGTAGTGTTGTTTATGCTGATCTATTGGTCATTGTGATTGAGCGGTCATTGCCTGTGCGGTCTCTCTGACACAGAAGTCGCAAGGCAGCCAAGCGGGAGCCGGCAGCCTTATGAATTATGAAGATGTAGGAGTTGCGCCAATTGATGGAAGAATTGTGTAAGACATGACAGGGATGGTGGAAATGAAGAGCACACACACACAAGCATTAAAGGCAATATGAACGGTGATTGCAAGAAGAAGGTTAACATAAGACCCGAAATGGAATGGACGTCAAAGGGTCGCTGCAAGGGACTGTGGAGACAGGTTGTGATGGTGCGGGAAATCCAAAAAGCCTGATTGGATAGGCAGAACTCCTCCAGCCGGTATCGGTGTCGAGTCACCGTTGATTTTTTTTTAGAGTCCAGCCCCTCGCGACAGAGAACCGTCCCACATTAACCAGAGCAGCAACATAAGAAGTCGCTATTAACATAGTCTAGCTGTGGGAGTATCGTTATCGCCCACCTAGCACGATGTCGCAACCCAATGGGCCTGGGCCGACGCTCATACCCATTTTGGGCAAAGAGGCTATCCTGGTGGATCATGGCCTGTGGCTCGATTTCGTTCCCCGCGATCTTCTAGAACGCCTGAAGACGTCCACCTACGTGCTAATTACCGACACGAATCTTTACCGAAACTATGTGCCGCCTTTCGAAGAAGCGTTCCGGAAAGCATTGGGAGGGACGCCAGGCTCCTCCCCGCCACGGCTCCTCACGTATGCCATACCCCCTGGTGAAGCCTCGAAAAGCCGTGAGACCAAAGCCGAGATCGAAGATTGGATGCTCTCAAGGCAATGCACGCGAGACACGGTCGTCATTGCTCTCGGAGGTGGGGTTATTGGGGACATGGTTGGCTATGTCGCAGCCACCTTCATGCGGGGGGTCCGCTTCGTCCAGGTTCCGACAACGCTCCTTGCGATGGTAGATTCGTCAATCGGGGGAAAGACTGCTATTGACGCACCCACGGGAAAAAATCTGATTGGAGCGTTCTGGCAGCCGGAGCGGATCTACATAGACCTAAAGTTCTTGGAGACGCTGCCTTCGAGGGAGTTTACCAACGGCATGGCTGAGGTTATCAAGACTGCTGCCATTCGGAATGGAGAGGAGTTTGAGAGGCTCGAAGGAAACGCCTCTGCGATTCTGGAGTGCATACGGAATGCCGAACGCGGGGCGTCCGCGCCTCTGAAGCCCATAGAGGACGTTTTGAAGCGCATTATTACCGGGTCAGCTGGGGTGAAAGCTGGCGTTGTTTCCAGCGACGAGAGAGAGGGCGGTCTGCGCAACCTCCTCAACTTTGGCCATTCCATCGGACATGCCATAGAAGCCATTTTGGCGCCGCAGCTTCTTCACGGTGAGGCGGTGGCTATCGGCATGGTCAAAGAGGCAGAGCTGGCTCGCCATCTTGGGATCCTAAGCCCAGGTGCCGTTTCCCGGCTGTCGAAATGCATTGCGAGCTATGGCCTGCCCGTCTCCGTCCTCGATAAGAAGGTGAGAGAGTTGACAGCTGGAAAGGAATGTCCTGTCGACGTCCTCCTGGAGAAGATGGCAGTGGACAAGAAAAACGAGGGCAAGAGCAAGAAGATTGTCCTTTTGTCTGCAATCGGAACTACGTTTGAACAAAAGGCGACGGCCGTCGATGACCGGGCAATCCGCCTTATTCTCTCACCAGCGGTCCGCATAGAACCTGGGGTCCCCGAAAAACTTGACGTTGTCGTCACACCCCCGGGATCAAAGAGCATCTCCAATAGAGCGCTTGTTCTTGCCGCTCTTGCCGAAGGCTCTTGCCGAATCCGAAACCTACTACACTCTGACGATACGGAATACATGCTGGCAGCCCTCGCTAGTCTCGGGGGTGCCAATTATTCCTGGGAAGACGGGGGCGAAGTCCTCGTTGTCCGAGGAAATGGTGGGAAATTAAGCGCGACTCACAGCGAGCTATACCTGGGGAATGCGGGTACGGCATCTCGGTTTCTGACAACTGTCGTCACCATGTGCACGCCGTCGGACGCCACATCATCTACCATTCTCTCTGGCAATGCGAGAATGAAGGTGCGCCCAATTGCTCCCCTTGTTGATGCCTTACGGTCCAACGGCGTGGGCATCAAGTACATGGGTAACGAGGGCAGTCTTCCACTGCAAGTGGACGCTGCTGGCGGTTTCGCCGGTGGACTGATTGAGCTTGCCGCCACTGTTTCGTCTCAATATGTGTCTTCCGTACTTATGGCCTCGCCATACGCCAAGGAGCCGGTTACTCTTCGTCTCGTCGGAGGGAAACCAATCTCGCAACCTTACATTGACATGACCATTGCGATGATGGAGTCGTTTGGCATCAAAGTTGTGAAGTCTGCAAGCAGCGAGAACACCTATCACATTCCGAAAGGCGCCTATCAGAACCCCCCTGAATACGTCATAGAGAGTGATGCTAGCTCGGCCACATACCCGCTCGCTGTCGCTGCCATGACGGGCACGACATGCACGGTACCAAACATCGGCTCACGGTCTTTGCAAGGCGATGCGCGCTTTGCTGTGGAGGTTTTGAGACCCATGGGATGTCACGTCGAGCAAACGGGACACTCGACAACGGTCACCGGTCCGGCGCGTGGAGGGCTGGTTGCGATCCCCCACGTAGACATGGAGCCAATGACGGATGCTTTCCTCACTGCCTCTGTTCTAGCCGCGGTCGCTCATGGTGTCACCCAGATCACCGGGATTGCCAACCAGAGAGTAAAGGAATGTAACCGCATCCTTGCAATGAAGGACCAGCTTGCGAGGTTTGGCGTCCAGGCGAAGGAGCTTGACGACGGTATCGAGGTCCAGGGAATCCCACCTGAGGACCTAAAGGGACCGGACGGCGGTGTATACTGCTACGACGACCACCGTGTCGCAATGAGTTTCAGCATCCTGTCGCTCGCCTGCCCTCAATCATCTATTATCCTCGAGCGTGAATGCGTGGGGAAAACTTGGCCGGGATGGTGGGACACACTGTCGCTCTCTTTCGGTGTCGGATTGCAGGGGGAGGAGATGTATCCTGTCCACTATGAAGTTTCGTCCAGTAACGCCAACCGCGAAGATGCTGGCACTGTCTTCATTATTGGAATGAGGGGTGCTGGGAAGACCACTGCCGGGCGCTGGGTGGCTGACATCCTGGGGATGGACTTCATCGATCTGGACGAGGATATCGAGCGCGAAGCGAAGTCCTCAATTCCCGAGATCATACATGGTCCAGGTGGCTGGGACGGGTTCAGGGCCATAGAGTTGCAGCGGCTCCAGACGATAATGCAACAGCGGAATCGTCGGCTTGTCGTATCTTGTGGAGGCGGCATAGTAGAAACAGCAGAAGCGCGGAACCTACTCACGACCTTCCATCGTGGGGGCGGCTCTGTTGTCCTGGTACACCGCCCAACGGAGGCGATAGTAGAATATCTTTCTGGGGACCGAACTCGACCTGCCTATACTGAGGATATCAGCGCCGTCTACCAGCGCCGGAAGCCATGGTACGAGGAGTGCAGCAACTTCCAATATTTCAGTCCCCGCGTCGCCTGTCCTGCGTCGCTCGACGACATTCCCACGGACTTCCGTCAGTTCGTCCATGGCATACGGGGAGGTTCACACCATCTAGACCGCGTCATCAGCAAGCCCCATAGCTTCTTCGTGTCCCTAACCGTACCAGATGTATCAGACGCGCTCGATGATGTGCCGACGATGGTTGTTGGATCTGACGCAGTGGAACTCCGAGTCGATCTGCTCCGCGACCAGTCCCTTGAGTCCGTCGAGAAACAAGTTTCTCTCCTCCGCTCCGCGGCTCGGATACCGATTATTTTCACAGTCCGGACAGTGTCTCAGGGCGGGAAATTCCCTGATGAAGATGTCTCCCGCATTTCAGACCTCCATCGCCTGGCAGTTCGCATGGCCGTGGATTACATTGACGTAGAGGTGACTCTCCCGAGGGACGTCATCGAAAAGCTGGCTGCTTCCAAGGGCTGTTCTCGGATTATTGCTTCTCATCACGACCCCCGGGGAGCGTTATCGTGGCGCAACGCTTCATGGATACAGTTTTACAACAGGGCGTTGCAATACGGGGATGTCATCAAGCTGGTGGGATTTGCAACCGAAAATGCGGACAATTTTGAATTGGCCAAGTTCAAGACCAAGATGATGGCTGCTCACACGACACCCATCATCGCCTTGAACATGGGTACTCGGGGGAAGCTGAGTCGGGTATTGAACTCGTTTCTTACCCCAGTTTCTCACCCTGTCCTGCCCTTCAAGGCAGCGCCTGGTCAGATGTCCGCCGCCGAGATACGCCAGTCCCTATCCCTGCTCGGTGAGGTCGAGTCGCGCAAGTTCTTCTTGTTCGGCTCCCCTATCACGGCCTCGCGATCGCCTGCACTACATAACACGCTATTTAAGCTTGTTGGGCTGCCTCACACATACTCCCTGCTCGAGACGACCGATGTCAGCTCCGTCAAGGACACCTTGACTGCGGATGACTTTGGAGGTGCCTCCGTCACCATACCCATAAAAATTGACATCCTGGACCTTGTCGATGAGGTCACTGAGCCTGCTCGTGCAATTGGGGCTGTCAACACGCTGATACCACTCGGCAGGGAGAGCGGTGGTAAGCCGAAGATCCGGGGAGACAACACGGACTGGATGGGTATGGTTCACGCTCTCAAGGAGGGAGGTGCCGGCCGTGGAGTGAGGCACGGATCCAGTGCCCCTGCCTTGGTCGTAGGTTCGGGCGGTACCTCGCGTGCTGCGATATTTGCCCTGAACTCACTCGGGTACAGCCCGATTTACGTCGCAGCCCGCAGTTCCGATCGCTTCGAGGAGATGGCCCACTCCTTTGGCAGTGGTGTCCACCTTGTGCATCTCACTGACCCTAATCAATGCCCCGAAGACAATTCGCCTAGTGTTATCATCAGTACGATACCTGCAGATCGGCCCATTGATCCCTCCATGTATGAGATCGTTGCGCAGCTGATTGGCCGTCGGGCCTCATCACCACAGCCAAGGGTCGTGCTAGATATGGCCTACAAGCCATCGGTAACGCCGCTCATGCAGCTGGCGATGGATGCCAACTGTGGCTGGGTGACCATTCCCGGCCTGGAGGTGTTAGCGGCTCAGGGATGGTATCAGGTAGGTTGCATTGCTTCCATCGGTCGAGGTCTAAACTAATACATTACTCTCCCTGACAGTTCCAACTCTGGACCGGCATCACGCCTCGTTATGATGATGCCAGAGCTGCTGTTATCGGGAAGGACATATAGCCGCCGGGCCAAGTGCGGATGGATGGGCGTGTGGCAGGCCGGGTCCTAGATTGTTCTATGTATACTCTACGCTACCTAGATATACCGAAGCCCGCCGCCGCGTGCCAGCCTTGAGATAGACCTGTCATGCATGTCATCCTAGTTAGAACCTTGGGGTGTAGATTTAAGCCAGTATCCCACCATCGCTTTCCACAAGTCTACAAAATGGTTGGCATATCAAGGCGCACATTCGCTGTGCTGTACGTCACCAATGCGTCCTATATAAAGGTGGGTTTGTGCCACCTACGAAGTGCACGGGAGACAGTATACGGTCGTGGGGGGTTGGCAGGTGTATGTAGGGGCGTGCGTGGTTAATGTCCATGGTTGAATCTCGTGTTCAGCTACACGATTCAGTCAACAGGGGGGCTTTCTGCGCTCGCGATTGCTCGATTAATATCTAGTCTATGCATGTACATGTATGATGCCAATGGTATCTTCCGTCTCCATCAGGATACAGGCCAAGTTGATATTACAACAGTGATGACCCGAGCGGCGGCCATGACGTGTGCTGTGACACTTAGTGTCCCGCCGAGGTCGCATTGGAAAGAAGAGAGAAGGTCATAGGAAATCCGAATCTAGAATTGCGCCCAGTCCAGCCCGGCCTCGTCTATAGTAACCCTTCGTCGCGTTATGCCGTCATTATCGTAAAAAGAAGGGTGATCTTGTACAATGAAGGCATGATCGACAATTGCCGCCGCAAAGTAAAAATACATTTTTTTTTAAAGGACCCGCTGCGTAAACAGAAAACGTGAGATGGCATATTATGCGATAAGAAACATGGTGAATGCAGCTGTCGGAGCTGTCGCTGCGGAGAGGACGATGCAAGGCGTGTAGCTCGGTACCATGCGCCGAGACAGTTTGTGGTGGAGTGAGATGATGCAAACTCGGGGGCCACACCGGGCAATCAATGAGCCCAAATCCTGACAATGATGTCATGAACGCAGCTTGATTAGCATTTGCCGTGAGCTCCGGACAAGGGTGTCAAATGTGGGGCGGTCCTGGGGTCCTGCCTGTCCCATGGTGCAGGCTCGCCAAGAACCCAGAAGCTCCAGTCCAATTAGGACGAGCCTATGATGTCATACATCGCCCCGCATGACGTAGACCGGAAGGGTCCCTGCATGGCTTGCAAAGCCTCCAGCTGCACGCCCCCCAAGAGACTCTGGTGCTTGTACCCTGGGCCGCATCATCCCGCCAGCCACTTGCCCATCCCTGACTCCCTAGTTCACAAATCAGGCTTAGATGGTGTAATCATGAAAACACCTAGCGCTGCTTGGTTTGGGAGGGAGGGCAGCGGGGCAGTGCTCGATTAGGATTGACCACCTTGTCGGCGGCGCTTATGCTTGCCTGGAAGCTCGACATCAGGATGGCATACGCGATAGTGCCTCGTGAGAGCGTCCGCCCGACTGAAAAGCTTTTCCTCTGTGCACAAGTCGCATCGAACTTTCTGTTTCCGTGCGTTGTGTATCGTGTCTTCGTGCCTGGTGAGGTCGTAGGGTCTTGAGAAGACCGCCTTGCAAATCTTGCCAGTGCCGGGGTTGATTCGCTGGCATCTGTGGGGGCCAGCTTGGGTGTCCATAATGCTGCTCTTTCCGCCCTTGGGAGTGGACTTCAGACTGTTCGCTTGCCTGTGTCCTTCTCGCTTGTGTTTCTGGAGGAGCGTGGGCGTCTCAAAACGTTGTGAACAACCGTGATAGGTGCAACTATAGGTGCCGTTATCACCGATCTCGGCGGGCCTTGGAGCATTCCCGATCCACTCTGTGTTTGCGTTTTCGTCCGGACGCATGGTGGCCGAGGGGCGCGCGTCTTGGCGACCGAAAATCGGGAAGTCTTGAGAGCCAAAGAGAGTAGACGAGGTCTCTGCCGGTAGGTATGACATATTATTCCCCCCGGGGCCACCCTGGTAATGCGCCTGAGGGAAGTTCCCCTGGCCCAGTTGATCCAAGGCCCCGAAGCCATCGGAATTGGGTCTCGGGAAGAGAGGGAAGTTGGAAGACCCACCATCCGTCTCGGAGAAGTCCAGCATTGAATCTTGAGGAGATATTGTCTGAGGCGTATGCACGTCGCTTGCGTCTTGGAAGAGTTGTGTCTCATGAGAACCAGTCCCGCCTGGGTGATAGGAAGACGTAACAGGTACATGACCGCTTGGGACTCCGTGGCGCTGATGAGAAGCCCCCAGAGACCCGGCAGCATCAAGTCTCTGCGAGAAGATGTCATCGCTCGGGGAGCTCGGCGCTGCACTGGGCGACGCGGACGAGATGATGTCCAAGTTCGGGTTGTACAAATTGTCGTTGTAGATATCGGTCATGGTTCGATCCAACTTCGGGACATCGGGAATGGCTGTCATGTAGTCGGCTTGTGAGTTTGAGTAAAATGGCGCCCAGGAAGGCTCAACAATCTTACCCTCTCGCTGCCTTAATCCTTCAACTGATTCGCCGCTCGTCTGCATGGCTGACGAGTTATGCCTGAATCCCGGTGCGGAATTCGCCATCGGAGCGGAGGCAGAACTTGTCATCGGGATCGACTGGTGCATCCCCGGACTGTAAGGAGTATCCATGCCTGGCGGTGGCTCGGTTGCCCGACTTCCAACGAAGCCGTCCGCCGCATATGGGTTCTTGCCGGATTGCCCGTTCATCTGCAGCCCATATACCGGTGGCCCTGCATAAAGGAACTGGTCCTGTTGTACGGGTGCTGGATCCGGGGCAAAATGGTAGTTCCAGGAGCTGCTGCCCTGGCCGTCCCGGAAGGTGTCGTCGACGGAATCGCTGACAGCAATGTGAGGAGTCGGAATGTTCGGGCTACACGGCGAATTTGGTCCGGTTGAGCCCAGAGTGGAAGTGAGAGATGATTCCCGCTGATGGGACGAGCGCCCCGGGTCTTTGGTCATTGCCAGCTCCCTTGCCCACCACGGCCGGCCGCTACGCATCAGTTCTGACAATTGGCTAGGCGATAGGTCGGAAATTTGATCCACAGACGAGTCCATGTTCCTGGGAACTGCGTGAGAGGTCGACTGAGTTGGGTTCGAGGGCAAAGCGTGGGAGCCCTGCCCCACGGCGGGGGCGACTGGATATAACCCGGCACGAGAGAGGGACCTTGGCGACGCAGTCCGCTGACCGTGCTCATCGGCGGTTTGGTGGTTGGGGTTTATTCGCCTCGGTGAATGCTTTTTGACTTGTAACATGGCAAAAATGTGGTCGCTGAATGGGAACTGGGGATGTTGGTGAAGTAAATTGGTCCACGAGATGAGGCGTGGTTCGGAGGTGGCAAATGGGAGGCGCTTTTATATGTTCGACTCAGTCGACTCCTCCGAGGGACCTCGAGGGGTGTGCGTATCCATGTGGGGCCGGTACTAGATCGGCTGGGGGGAAGAGGTTGCATCAGCAAGCCAACACCCTTGCGTGGACGGCTAGCCCGATGGGAGCACTGGGCACGAAGTTGGCTGCATTACTATTCGGCGCTTTCCATTATTAATACAAGATCCTACTCATAGGCCCGCTGAGTGTAGGCTTGGCAGTCAAAGACGGTGCTCTGGCGGAGCCGTCCTCCACAATTCCGCGCGCGACCATTGGGTTCCCCATACTTCCGCCCGGTTCTCGGCCGTCAACCAGTCGTCATAATCGTGTATACGTACAATCCCCGAAAACACATTCATCCTCTCTGCCTGCAGTCCAATATCGCAACTCGAAAAGGGGGGAGGGAACGAGTGTCAGAAAACGTGTCTCTTTGCGTGGGCGGGCTTCTGCGTTGCATGGCATGATGTGCTCTCTCCCAAGAGCGGACACCGAACACCTGCGTCGTGAGCATCGGATTTTGCAGGCACCTTCTGACGTTCTGAATGCCGGATAGCGAGTTAAAGCCGACCCAGGCTTAGGTGCCGGCGGTGTTAATGGCAACCCGCGTGCGCTGAGGAATTTTGTCACCTTTCAGCTGCAGCATGGTGTGAGTCAAATCAGGCACGCGTGTGGCTGAGCGGACTCGGCCGCGCCGATAGGTTAAATCCGCACGCTCGGAGTCCTCCGCCCCGTTGAGCTGTATGCAGGCTTAAATCTCTGCGGCGGACAACGACCACCACCGGGACGGCGAAAAACTTTTCCTAGGGAGTCGCAGGTGTGGTAACATCTATATCAGCTATGCAGGAACGGCTGTACCGGACGACAGCGAACACGAGCCTCGGCTTTTTGACCCGAGTGGTGTTCGGTCTCCAACGGATCGCCATTTTGGTTCCCTCCTGTCCATGAGGTCCAAGCCAAGCATCCCAACAAATGCCACCAGCGCACCCGGCGTGCGCTTGATCCAGGAGTCAGGTTACATCGATCCAGACTAAGATCTTTTCAATCTGTATAGCTAGCTGCTGAACAGGCCGTCGTTCAGTCTATGGAGCGACGGTCGCGACCTATGAATGCTTGCCCTAGTCATGAGTCCGGAGAGGGCGCCGACGCTATCCTACACAGGGACACGACATTACTGTTTTGAGGTTATGGCATTTGTAGTCTCAAGTCATGAGTCTGGTAGAAAATTGAGTAGTAGTCACGATAGTCCGGACTCGAGTACCATTGTACAACGGCTGGTCGCATGACCAGATCGTGACGGGCGGCCAAGCTCAGGTGACCAAGCCTTACGCGAGACCTGTGACTGGTTTCAAACCGGCGCATCCGCCCATCCTCTCGAAGTCCGCGACCGGACGGCCACATAGATCATGAGCGGCTCTCGATTAACGGGATATCTTACAGACACTGACACCACCTAACCCACGAAAAAGACTTGGAAGATTGTTGAAGCTAGGCATGTAGCCAGCGATTATTGATTGAACCCATTCATGAAACCGACCGATCCCGCTTTATGGTACAATTGAACTTGCAAAACCCGAGCCCATAGTTCTCGTGACAAAACCTCCGTCGCCAAAACAAATGACCAGTAGAACCAAGTTCGCCCCATCAACCCATAACTGACAAATGCAAGAGCCACCCAAATTTAACCACCGAAACCGTAAAGAGTCCGGCCCTGGCGCTTCAGCGCGTAAACAACGTCAAGAGACGTTACCGTCTTGCGCTTCGCGTGCTCCGTGTACGTGACGGCATCACGGATTACGCCCTCCAGGAAGGACTTGAGGACACCCCGCGTCTCATCGTAGATCACTGATATGGCAGGTCAGCATGTTGAACAATGATGGCTGTGGCCCGACTTACTCGCTGAGATACGCTTGACACCACCACGGCGTGCTAGCCTCCTGATCGCGGGCTTGGTGATACCCTGGATGTTGTCCCGAAGAATCTTGCGGTGGCGCTTGGCACCTCCCTTGCCGAGACCCTTGCCGCCCTTGCCGCCTACGCAAACGTCAATGAGGCCCTATGCGCCCGACGTGCGGTAGATACTTACGTCCAGTCATTTTGAGTTGAGCTAAGGAGAATTTAAGATGACAAGATTTGTATGGGGTTGATGAGAGATGTCGGAGATGGATAAGTCAGGGAACAGAAGACGGTTTGCTGGGAGGAGTGGGGTGTTTTAACCGCCCGCTTGGTGACACTGGATCACCCCTTCAAAGGCACAGAGGTGGGTCGGTACGTACCTTTCGGCTAAGATTTCGATTGGGAGATTCCTGCTCGGTCGGTACATCGGTGGTGAGGAGAGGGTGCCTGCCACGCATCACTTTGTGGGTGTTTACAATACTTCTCAAATCAGTTACGAAACATGCATGGACTGCCGGCTCTTCAGCGCCAGTATAGAGTCCCTGATCCCTCCATAGTCCCTAAAATCACGTGTAGAATTAAGAAAGCAAAGTCTTTACTATGAGATCTCCAGCACAACAAGTGTTGTAAGTCAGCCTGGACGCTGGTTGCGACGCGAGGCACCAAGGTCGTTGCAGGCGAGCGTCCTGCGACCAATTTACTGGGTGGGTGCTGCTTTCGCGTTTAGCGCGTGTCAAAAATGGAACAAGCCAACTAATTTTTTGGGGAGGGGGAAGAGGGGAGGGGGCCATCTACCAATCATCAATTCGCGTGAGGTTGGGGCATGATAACAAACATGGGAAATAACCCAAAGCGGAATCAGCTATTTTTTTCGGCAGGCGCACTGATATTGATGCAGCCCCCCGCAGGCACAATCAGCCGGCCCCACATGACTTGTCAGCCAGCTACAAATATCTTTACCGCCCTCCGTTTCTAATCCCACTTTTCCCCTCCTGCATCAACAACCCACTTTGAGCATCTCATTACCGCGACGCATCCAAAAGCATCACAACAACCACCCTTCATCAAAACCTTCAGTAGTCGAGATGGCTCGCACTAAGCAAACGTAAGTATTTGTTTCGAGTGTTGAAATTGCATCGACTTGGTCTGCGGGGCGCGTCATGCTAACGCGTCGTCTTCAGCGCCCGCAAGTCCACTGGTGGCAAGGCCCCCCGCAAGCAGCTTGCTTCGAAGGCCGCCCGGAAGTCGGCTCCCTCCACCGGTGGTGTGAAGAAGCCCCACCGCTACAAGCCTGGTACCGTCGCTCTCCGTGAGATTCGTCGCTACCAGAAGTCGACTGAGCTTCTCATCCGGAAGCTTCCCTTCCAGCGTCTCGTTCGTGAGATCGCCCAGGACTTCAAGTCCGACCTCCGGTTCCAGTCATCTGCCATTGGCGCGCTTCAGGAGTCGGTTGAGTCGTACCTCGTCTCTCTCTTCGAGGACACGAACCTGTGCGCCATTCACGCCAAGCGTGTCACCATCCAATCCGTAAGTTTTTACCGATCCATATTTATTTTTGGTACCTGTTGCTAACAACCACATAGAAGGATATCCAGCTCGCCCGTCGCCTTCGCGGGGAGCGCAACTAAGTTCTGGGTTTGGCTGGGGTAGGATTGGCCTCATGATGCTTTCTACTTTTCATGTTTTTTGACGACGGCAAAATGCTATCGGGTACTGGGGTAATAAGGCGTTGGAAGTGTCTGGTTTTTACAACGGGATGATTTGTACATTAGGCTGGTTGAGCCGATCAATGGAACTGGAGGGCTGAATATCCATACTGTGCGAATGTGACGGTGGAAAGCGCAATGTGCACTATCGTATGTGATCTGTTGGAAGCGGGAGGCCCCTGGGTGTTTGACCTCATGGTCCGTGATGCTCCGCGTGGATATTATGTTTTAATACCAGCTAGATCCGCCCGTGTGGTCTGGTTTCTAAGCAAGGCGCATTCAAGCGGTTCTAGGCATTTAAGTATTCTGTATTGGAAGCGCTAAATTATTACATGACTTATGCGATGCTCTTCGCAAGGGCCCAAAAGTTCTCCATTTTGTGCCGACTTAGAATATCCCTTGCCTCCGCGTCAGTTTCGCATACGCGGCTGCCCCATTTCTTGAAGGCCCTGACCTTCACTTGTCCCTCAAAAACCAGTTTCAGCTCGTTCAGAGAAAGGTCTTTCAAACCGCCGGTGTCATCTTCGGCTTGTAACCAATGACGCAAAGCACCGTTCTGACTTCCATTCTGGCGAGAGGGCGCATTCTCAGTCCAGTCAATACGGTTGGTCATGAGTTTTCGGTACTGTCGGATACCCTGCTCCCCTCCCTCAGCTATCACAAGGTTGAACCTAGGGTGCATGATGCACGTCCCCGTTAGGGACAGCTGCTCTGCATTCTTGTTGATTTTGAAGCGGTGCTGGCCATTCGCAAGACTGTTAATCCGAAAGACAACAAGATGAATGCCCTTGGCGGCATCCTTTTCCTGTGTGGCTGAGATTTTCTCATGCCTTTGCTCCTTAGTTAATTTCCGCTCTTCGTTCGCCTGGAGATGCTTCTGCTTCCTCTCCATGATCTCTCGATTGACTCGGGCCTCCACCGCCGTCGGGTCCTTCACAGCCTCCTCGCCCAAAACGCGCATGAGATTTGCCTTCTTAACTTTTGGTGGAGGTGCTGGAATGAGCCCCAGCCTTTCTTTAGCCTGCCTCTCCTTTAAATCGGCCATTCGACGTTGCCGGCGTAGTTTCTTTTGCTCCTTGCTGGTCAGATACATGGGCTTCGGCGCAGGAGTGTTCTGATCCTGTGGGGGTTCGATTGGAACAGGGTGCTGAATATATTCAGTGATGATAGTATCCGGAGATGAGAATTTCACTACCGCCGGATCGTCGATTCGCGAGTAGTCTCTGTCGACAACAAAAGCCTCGTCCCACCACTCAATACTGGGAGGGGCTGTAACGACGAAGTTCTTCTCGATCTCAAGTTCATCGTCAATTCCCGCTTTCCGTGACTGCTCCGCAATCCGCTTTTTCATCGCCTCCAATGCTGCCTGACGACGGAGCGCATTTGCCTGTTGTATATATTTACCCTTTTGATTGAATATCAGCTGCCGAGGTTGCCTGGACTTTGTAGCCGAGACCTGATTGTCCCGCGAGTCTTCGAGGTAGGGGTTGGGTAGCGCATCGCTAGAGGCTCCATGAGTCGGGAAGCGGTTGGGGCTAGGTTTATTGATTGCAGGAGAACCGAAAGCGGGCTTCGAAGATTGGCTCGGGGGCTTCCAGCCTCCGAGATCCTCGAGAGCCGGATGCAAACCGACGTTGAGACCACCTTTGGCTTTGCTGCTTCCGATTGCGGCAGCCACGCGGGCTTTGAGGGCGGCCATTTTATCTGTCGCAGACTCCGTCTTCTGGATACGATTAGCGGGAGACGCTCGTGCCCGCAGGCCGTCCGGTTGATGGCGAGAGTCCATGGCGGAGTGTGAGAGGCGGATATGATTGTTGGCTCATCAGCCCAGCACACCTCGTCAAGAATGCGTTCGCCGCCACGCGACGCAGGCACTGACTATACCGGGTCTAGTCACATGACTTGGATTTCGGCCTTGGCCCCAGTAAAGATGACTAATGAACTTATTCTGCTCTATCTCACCGCCAAATTTTCGACCGGCAGGACCAATTTTTTGCGAAGCCCGTATCCGCCGAGAGCCCCTCGTTTGTCGCGAACCCGAACCCACCCAAAGACAATCTCCAGGGCGAAACGAAGGCCTTTTATGCCAAGATGAATATATCTAACCCGGTGGCTGATGCCATTGACCGGGTGGACTTCACTTTTCTGTCAGCAGCGGAGATTCGCTCCATCTCCGTGAAGCGGATCCAAAATGACACCACCTTCGACAGCCTTATGCTACCTGTTGCGGATGGTCTATACGACCCTGCACTCGGCGCATGGGGAGACTTGCCGTAAGTCACATTCTCAGCGCCTTGCTGTTATCTAGATTGTGTTATATGACCGCTCACTATGCTCTATTTTAGGTGTGATACTTGCCATTTAAGAAACGCACAATGTCCCGGCCACCCAGGACATATAGAGCTACCCGTCCCTGTCTACCATCCCGTCTTTATGGACCAGGTCCTCCGATTTCTGCGATCCCAATGCATATACTGCCATGGTTTTAGGCTTAGCCGCAGAGATGTACACGCCTACGTATGCAAATTCCGCCTCTTACAACACGGCTTGTTACATGAGGCTGCCATGATCGACAGTTACGGGGAAGACACGCTAGGGCTTGATTCGAACGCGCTTGCTGCCGATAGTGAAGCCGAAGAGGAAGGTAACGCTTCCGTTGACCCCACCATAAAAGCCAGGGAGAAATTTGTCGCGGCTGCTTTGCGGTCGACGAAGCATCGGAACTCGGAATCTCGGAAGCACGAAGGCGCGACTCAGATGCGCCGGATGGTCATCAAACAGTTTCTTTCTGATATCGTCAAGTCTGGCAGGTGTGCCACATGCCAGGGTGTGAGCCCAGCTTATCGCAAGGATAGGTTCGTCAAAATTTTCGAGAGAGCTCTATCCCGGAAGGATAAAGCAATGATGGAGAGAAAAAACTTAAAGCCAGTTGATGCTATGGCAATCCTCGGAAAGTCGAAGACTCATTGGCACCATTCCTCTACAGACGAGCGTGCTCGGTCGGACACTGACACAGAGTCTGATACGGACGATGCGGGGGCAGAGGTTGAAGTACCCACCAATTCCCATGACGAAAAGGATTCGCAGCGGTATATTGACGCGATGGAGGTTCGTGCCCGACTCAGTCTTCTATTCGAGCGCGAGCAGGAGATATTGCGGCTTCTGTATTATTCCCACCCTAAAGGCAACGTCACTGCGGATATGTTCTTTCTCCAGACCGTACTGGTTCCGCCCAACCGATTCCGTCCCGAAGCAAGAATGGGCCCGGACCGCATCAGCGAAGCACAACAGAACTCGCTATTCAAAAACATCCTACGGAGCTCTGAACGGGTTGTCCAGGTCCATCGTCAATTGAGTGATGAATCCAAGGACAAGACGGCGGGACGGAATCAGAGAACATTGGCGCAACTACATCAAGCATGGATGGAATTGCAGGATTCTGTCAACTGCCTGATCGACAAGACAAAGAGCCCTGTGCAAGGCATGGCAGCCCAAAGAGTCGAGGATGGAATCAAGCAACAACTTGAAAAGAAGAGCGGACTTTTCCGAAAGAACATGATGGGGAAGCGGGTGAACTTTGCGGCGAGAAGCGTCATCTCTCCAGACCCCAATATTGATACCAATGAGATCGGTGTCCCCCCAGTGTTCGCCACCAAGCTCACGTACCCGGAACCGGTCACTAGCCACAACGTGAGGGAGCTTGCTCAGGCCGTTGTGAATGGCGCCGATACTTGGCCTGGTGCATGTGCGATAGAGAACGAACTCGGCCAAGTGTTGAATCTCCGATGGAAGACAGCGGAGGAACGGGAATCGCTTGCTCACCAACTATTGACCCCGGGTAACTCAGAAGGCGGGGGGGCCAAGAATAAGAAGGTCCATCGGCACCTCGCCAACGGCGATGTAGTCTTGATGAACCGCCAGCCGACACTGCACAAGCCTTCGATAATGGGCCACCGGGTCAGGGTTCTCCCCGGCGAGAAAACCATCCGAATGCACTATGCGAACTGCAACACCTATAATGCGGATTTTGACGGCGACGAGATGAACATGCATTTTCCTCAGAACGAGGTTGCTCGGGCGGAAGCCCTTCAGCTTGCAGACACGGATCACCAATACCTCTCTGGGACGGAGGGTGGCCCGCTTCGAGGCCTGATCCAGGATCACCTGTCCATCTCTGTCGCGTTGTGCAACAAGGACATGTTTGTGGAGAGGGGAGACTATCATCAACTCGTGTACAGCGCCCTGCGCCCTGAGAGCGGGCATATCCTGCGAGAACGGATCGAACTTCTTCCCCCAGCGATCTATAAACCTCGGCCACTTTGGACGGGGAAGCAGATCATCACTACAATCCTTCGCAATATTACGCCCTCGAGCTCTGGTGGCTTGTGGATGGACGGGAACTCTAAGATTAAGGGCTCGGCTTGGGGTCCGGCGGGAGACGAAGAAGGGACGGTTATTTTCCATGACGGAGTCTTCGTGAGCGGCATCCTCGACAAGTCACATCTCGGCCCAAGTTCGAGGGGCCTGGTACATTCCGTGCATGAAGTATACGGGCCAACTGTCGCTGGGAAGTTGCTGAGCAGCCTGGGGCGGCTCCTCACGCGGACTTTGAATATGCGTGCATTCACTTGCGGCATGGACGATCTGACACTCACTCCCAACGGCGAATCGTCTCGCAACGAAAAGCTGAGCGTGGCTGATGGCACCGGCCTGATGGTAGCCTCGGAATATGTCGGCATGAAGAATGAGAAGCCGACAGCGTCGGACCCTATTTTGTTGAGTCGTTTAGAGGAAGTAATGAGAGACGACAGTAAGCAGGAGAATCTCGACAGGTTGTTGAATGGAAAGGCAGCTAGCCTCAGCACCGACGCCACGAAAGTCTGCCTTCCGGGGGGTTTGGAGAAACCGTTCCCCAAAAATCACATGCAGTCAATGACCACGTCTGGGGCCAAGGGCAGTCAGGTCAACGCAAATCAGATTTCCGTCAACCTCGGCCAACAAGTTCTCGAAGGGCGCAGGGTCCCCCTGATGGTTAATGGAAAGTCTCTTCCATGCTTCAAAGCTTTCGATACCAATCTCAGAGCCGGCGGATACATCGTGAACAGGTTCTTGACTGGGGTTCGCCCCCAAGAGTACTTTTTTCACTTGATGGCTGGGCGAGAAGGTCTTATCGACACAGCTGTCAAAACTTCGCGTTCGGGCTATCTCCAGCGGTGTATCATCAAGGGAATGGAAGGTCTTACGGTGGCGTACGATACCACGGTCCGTGACTCGGATGGGTCGCTGGTCCAGTTCCTGTACGGTGAAGACGGCTTGGACATTGCGAAACAAGGATATCTCTGCGACTTTGGATTCGTCCTCCGTAACCTCAAATCGCAGGCCGCACAACTTCAACTTGGTGCTAATGGCACTGTGGGGCTTTCGGAGGATAAGTCTCAGGTCATCAAGCACATGAAGAGTGCAATAAAGCATTCGAAACGTGGCAGTCACTCGGCCAAAGATCCCGTCAACTCGCTGTATAATCCCGCCCGGACACTTTTCGCTACGTCTGAAAAGTTCTTCGATAGGATGACATCGTACCTCGCAGAGAATAAGGATGGCCTTGTTCTAGGCTCGAAAGGCGAGCCTCGGCGCACGATCTCGGCCACGCAACCCACCCGGAAGACAGCCGAGACCCTGATGGCCACTAAATTCATGCGCTCCTTAGTCGAGCCAGGTGAGGCGGTGGGTATTGTTGCCGGTCAGTCAATCGGAGAGCCCTCAACTCAGATGACACTCAACACGTTCCACCTGGCGGGCCATTCCGCCAAAAACGTCACCCTTGGTATTCCGAGGTTACGTGAGATTCTCATGACCGCCGCCAGGAGTATCTCGACCCCGAGTATGACGTTGTTGATGCAAGACGGGGTCTCCTCGAAGCAGGGACATTTGTTCGCAAAATCTATCAGCATCCTGCCTTTGTCCCACGTTATCGATGCCGCAAGAGTGGTAGAGACTGTCGGGCGGGGTGAAAGTGTGGGCTTGGCGAAACTATACAAGGTTCGGTTGACCTTCTTTCCTCTACGGGAACTCCAACGAACGTATGGTATCGACGCGCGTGCCGTACTTTCGACCGTCGAGAACGAGCTCCTACCTCGTGTACTCAACGCTGTCGCGAAGGAAATTAAGAAGAGGGGAACAGAAGCCAGTTCGGCGACGCCAGTGCTGGGTGTCGGGTCTAAGTTAGCTCAGACGCCCGCAGCCTCAAGCACACGCCGGGCCGGGGATGACGACGAGGATGATGACATGGATGACGATGACGCAACGGCAGCGAAGAGGAGAGAAAACCGTGCCGAAACCGCTACCTACGGGCCTAATGATGACGAGGACGACATGATCCAGCAACAAATGGCAAGGGAGGCATCACCGGTTGACGACGATGGGTTCGGGGAGAATGGTCAGCTAGGAGGATCGAAGCCCAATGACGACGCCAATGAATCCGATGATATCCAACGCAATAGTCACGTCAAGCCCAGCGGTGACGGTGTAAGGGGCGTCGAAAAGGATGTGGGTGACAAGTATCTCATGCGGATCAAGACCAAGCACAGCAACATCACACACTTCCAGTTCGAAGCACCGACTGAGTCGTCACGGCCTTTTACAGTAGACTTCACTGTGGAGTACAGCGTCAGAACACCAAAGCTGCTCATGATTAATCTTGTGCAGGAAGCAGTTTCGAAGTCGGTGATCCAGCAGGTTGCAGGGCTCCGGGACTGCACCTTCGTTCCCAAGGAAAGGATCGGCCGGACTGAGATCCCGGCCGTTCATACAGCGGGTGTAAACATCCGTGCCATGTGGGAATGTTTCGATCATATCCGCGTCAATCACATCATCACAAATGATATCGCGGCTGTACTCGAAGAATACGGAGTTGAAGCTTGCCGGAACAATATCATCCGAGAGCTTCTAGACGTCTTCAAGTCACACAACATCGCCGTGGACTACCGTCACCTTAGTTTGATTGCGGACTACATGACAAGAAATGGCGGCTTCACTCCTTTCAACCGTTTAGGACTGGCCGGGAATATCAGCCCATTCACGAAGATGAGCTTTGAGACGACAGTTTCGTTCTTGAAGGATGCCTTGGTGGAGGGCGACTGGGATGACTTGTCAAGTCCGAGCGGCAGGATCGTGATGGGCAAGCTGGGCAAGGTCGGGACTGGATCTTTCGACGTGCTTGCGCGCGCGCCGACATGCCACGAGGATGCAGCGGTAATGGGCTAACTGCCTGGTTGGGGCAAGAGCTACCGAGGCATTTGAGAAGAGTAATGTACATTCTATATCGTATTTGGCAAAGCAAATTTATTGTTATCCGAGATTCATATTGTTTTTGCCGGCTTCAAAGGCTGAGTCGGGGGGCGGGGGAGGTGGTTTGGCGGGGCAGCGGCGTCGGGAACCTGTAATCTTGCTTCCATTGCGCAGTGGCCTTTCGTGGCCCAGTCCAGACTGGACGTGTTAAAGGAGACTGCTAGGTCTAGGGTCCTCCTCGTGCCTGTAGAATATCCTCGTTCACCCTAGCCGGGCTGTCCGGGTAATGTAACACCGAGTTTGCCTCTGTTAGCCGGCTATTAATACACAATGAAGAGTGGAAGAGACACTCCCCGCGAAATCCGGTGGCTGCTTGCCATGGTCACATGACCACGCGAGTATTTGGCGGTGCTCTGGCCCGGGCCTTACCAACTGCTCATCGGACCCGAAATCGTCTCGAGGGAGAGAGGTGAGCCAGACTGCGTGCCTGGAAACCCCTGACTAAACCTGAGTCGCGTGTTATGAATGAATTGAGAATTCCAGTCTCATGTCAACCAGCACGACTAGCTTAATGACCCACTGCCTTCAACTTCCTGCAAAATAGCCAGCCCAGCCCTTTTGCGTCGATCCCTAGTCTCCCCATCCATCCGAAACGGATGCTACCGACGGCCTCTCACCCGTCGCACTCACCATGAGGTTCAACATTGAGTTAGTTTTCACGTCCGAAGTCCACGGCATTCCAACCACGTTCAACGCTTGACAGCTGACCAACCCTGCCCGATGCAGCGATCTCCCCATTCTCTTTCCTTACCCGCGGATCTATCCAGGTATGCTCATCGTTCGCGTCGTCTTCCAGGCCGTGATAGTTGACTTGTTGTTCTCGCAGAGCAATATGCGTGCGTTGTTCCATCTCGTCTTATAGCCCCCCTTCCTGGGCCCGCTAACCACTTCATGCTGAGTGAAGTTATATGTGTGACCTGAAGAGTATTGCCCCCATCCCCGAGTGTGCGCCCTCCATACCGGGTGTCTGACGTAGTGCAGAGACTTTAGATGCGGACGGGAACTGCGTTCTTGAAATGCCATCGGGAACCGGGAAGACAGTCTCACTGCTTTCTCTCCTCATTGCCTACCAGCAGTACTTTCCATCCAAACGCAAGATCATATACTGCTCGAGTGAGTGTCCTCCACCCCCCAAATAAAAACACTTGCCACATATGATTCGTTGACACAGTACCCAACTAGGAACAACATCAGAGATTGAGAAGGCCTTGGCGGAGCTCAAGGCGCTAATGAAGTATCGCTCCGAGCAGCTAGGTGAGACTGAGGAATTCAGAGCACTCGGTCTCACAAGTCGGAAGAATCTCTGCCTTCATCCATCCGTCAAGAAGGAAAAGAGCGGTGCCGTCGTGGATGCTCGCTGCCGCAGCCTTACCGCGGGATTTGTAAAAGAAAAGAAGGATAGGGGAGAAGACGTAGATGTCTGCGTTTATCATGACGTATCTATGCTCACCCATACATCATGACGAAGGCGCTGTAGCTGACGTCCAGACAGAACCTCGATCTTCTTGAACCCCACAATCTGATACCGAACGGAGTGTGGACTCTCGATGGCCTCCTCAGATACGGAGAGGATCATAAACAATGCCCGTATTTCACGGCGCGGCGCATGGTGAGCTTTCAGAACGCCCTGTTTCTTGTCTTCGAGTCTTATGATACTAAGTCTGGATCATAGATGCAATACTGCAACGTGATCATCTATTCCTACCATTACCTCCTGGATCCGAAGATTGCAGAGAGAGTGTCTAGGGAACTCTCCAGAGACTGTATCGTGGTTTTCGATGAAGCCCACAATATCGACAACGTGTGCATCGAGTCACTTAGCACTGACATTACGGAGGACTCCTTGAGGAAAGCAACCAGGGGAGCACACAATCTTGAGCGGAGAGTTGCCGAGCTGAAAGATACAGACCAGGAGAAGCTCCGCGGAGAGTACGATAAGCTAGTAGAGGGCCTGCGTGGGACCGACGAGTCCCGTCGGGAGGACGCATTCATGTCCAATCCAGGTAAACAGTCTCGCCACTCGTCTTTTTCATGCCTTCTCGCTAATATACGCATGCTAGTCCTTCCTGACGACTTGCTGCAAGAGGCAGTTCCAGGGAACATCCGAAGGGCAGAGCACTTCGTTGCGTTCCTGAAAAGGTTCATCGAGTACCTCAAGGTCCGTCCCGCCGCCGCATGCATCGCGTCCCTGTCCTCTGCTAACACACCTAAGACCCGAATGAAAGTCCGCCAGGTGATATCAGAAACACCGCCATCATTTCTGAACCACCTCAAAGAGCACACGTTCATCGAAAAGAAGCCCCTGAGGTTTTGCGCCGAGCGACTTGCGTCCCTCGTGCGGACGCTGGAACTCACCAACATTGAGGACTACCAACCTCTCCAGGAAGTTGCCATTTTTGCGACTCTGGTTGCAACGTATGAGAAGGGATTCCTACTCATTCTCGAGCCATTCGAGTCAGACACGGCCGAGATCCCCAACCCTGTTCTCCACTTCATATGTCTCGACGCTGCGATTGCCATCAAGCCGGTATTTGAGAGATTCAGGTCCGTCATCATCACCTCGGGGACAATGTCGCCGCTCGAAATGTACCCCCGCATGCTTGACTTCCGTACCGTTGTTCAGGAGTCATATAGCATGTCTCTTGCGCGGCGATCGTTCTTGCCAATGATCGTAACGCGCGGGAGTGACCAAGCGTCCATATCGACCGGATTTCAAGTGCGGAATGAACCGGGTGTTGTGCGGAACTATGGCACACTTCTGACCGAGTTTGCTAAGATCACGCCCGACGGCATGGTGGTGTTCTTCCCTTCATATCTCTACATGGAGTCGATCATAAGCATGTGGCAGGGCATGGGCATACTCGACGAGGTCTGGAAGTACAAACTCATCTTAGTAGAGACACCTGACGCCCAGGAGACTTCCCTGGCGCTAGAGACGTACCGAACGGCTTGCTGCAACGGGCGGGGTGCTATCCTCCTGTGCGTAGCCAGAGGCAAGGTCTCCGAAGGCATCGATTTTGACCACCATTACGGGCGGACCGTGCTGAATATCGGCGTGCCTTTCCAGTACACAGAGTCCCGACTTCTGAAGGCGCGCCTCGAGTTCCTAAGGGAGACCTATCGGATCCGCGAGAACGACTTTCTCTCTTTCGATGCCATGCGCCACGCGGCGCAGTGTCTTGGTCGCGTTCTGCGTGGAAAAGATGACTACGGGATCATGGTTTTGGCCGATCGAAGGTTCCAGAAAAAGCGCGGCCAGCTGCCGAAGTGGATCAACCAGGGGCTACTCGAGGCCGACATCAACCTGAGCACGGATATGGCTGTAAGCAACGCAAGACGGTTTCTGAAGGGTATGGCCCAGCCCTTCCATGCGAAAGACCAGGAGGGGGTAAGCGCATGGAGCTACGACGATCTGATGAAGCACAAGGAGGCGGTGGAGCTGGAGCGGATCAGGGAATTGGAAGCTCAGGCCCGAGCACCGCCGCAACATCTAGCGACCGCCCCGCAGGAGGACGACTACGGCATGGATGATGGACTTGACGCTGACTTGATGGAAATCGACGCAGTTTGATCTGAGCCCGAGGACTAATCAACTGAGGATAACCGTAGTTTGTGGGCATATGTGTATAAATAGGTCCTCATTAACTATATGGGTGAACGCCTCTGAAAATGATTACCGGCATTCTCAGAACATAATGCGGACGCTACGCGGAGTAGGGTGGCGGGTTAGGGGTCACTGAGTCGCCGATGACAACCTCTGTGTTGCCGATTTGGCGGCCCTCATGGCCGGCAGGGTGTTGTTCCTCCCTGGCTTCCTTCCAGTCTCCATACACAACATCCGAATAAAGTCTTGGTGGCTCCAGTAGGAACTATGTGCACCAAGCATGTTAAGGTATTGGATTTCTAATGGTCCACCGCCCGAGCGGAGGTAGTAGTCGAGCTGGCCGTTGTCATTGAGGAGATATGCTTTCTTCTCTGCGATCTCCTCCCTAGTGAAGTCGTGGACCTCAAGTTCCAGCTGCGAGGGCAGCCTCCCCATGACCGGCTTTGCCTGCGAAGCAGCGGGTATGTTAGGTCCAGGCGACACGCCGGGAACCAGGCTGCGGAGAGCGTTTCCCATAGTCTGAAAGACCGAGCTGGAGGTGCTGGGCACATACGCGGTTTTCAGGCTTGCCGCGTACGCGGGGTCAATGGTCCCGTTGAGAAGATACGCAATTGGATCTTCCTTTGCGAGGATATTGTATATGTTGTCCACTGCGAGACAGCCGAACTCACCAGCGTCGCCAACGACGTCTTTTGACGTTGTGTCGCTGGAGACAGCGCCTGGCTTCAGGCGGCCGTGACGAGGCATGAGAGTAGCTCGTTCCAACATGAGGAAGAAGGCTGCCGGGCTACCTACCAGGAAGAGGTTCGTGGTGTTAAAGTCGAAGCGGGATATACTCGAGGGTGAAGATATATCTAGTCTTGGGACGTGGCTCGGCTGGCGAGAGAGTATATCCAGGGCCATAGCACTGCCCAGGGAATGTGCTATGAGATGCACGCGGCCATTCTCCGCAAAGCCTGGGTTGTTCTGGCACCAGCGTCGATATACGCGATTGGCTTCAGCTACAAGGGCTTGTATCATTTTGGGTTTGTGCTTCGACATGTAGAAGGGGATGTCGAACATGATGTCCGATATCATGCTCCGCACTGCCGGGATCGTTGGCGGTTCAATATCCTTCAGAGCGAACTCGCCTGACGCGTGTGACGCTTTGTCCGACTCCGTCATCGGGCCGCCGTCCTCAAACGAGAGATTGTGCCTCCAGTTTACAGGGAGCACCATGATGCGGGTGCGGTCCTGGTCTCTCAGGACCTCCTTGACAATTGGATCATTGAGCTCCAGGTTAACAGAGCGACGAAATGCGTTGATGGAGTGAGTGAAATGAAAGCTCTCCACTCTTTCCGCAAACTTCTGCCCAATACCGTGTATGACCAGGACCAGATCACTGACTTGAACGTCCTTCTTTCCGAGCTCACAAGCTAAACAACATTGCGGCGACCCCGAGACGCCCACATCCGGTCGGGGCTGAGTAGAATCAGGCTTCTTCTTGGTGGCTGGGCCGTTGTAATAGTATTTGTCCCAAGCAGTCTCGTCAAACCCTCGGACTACAGGCACCCCAACGGTGGAGCCCTTCATGATTTTTGCAACGGGCCGCCTGCCATAGTATCCGGATGGCTTCAGACTCGGTTTCAGGAGGAACGCGAGATTCGCATCTTTGTATATGACATGGTAGTTGGCGAACATCCTCGGAGCTGCATTGGACGAATCGGATACCTTGGTTGGAGCACTCGGCACCCGATTGAGTATCCCTTCGGAGGCAACTTCGCCCTTGAAACAACGAGCAGCACAGAACGGGTCCAGGCGTGCGTTAACATCAGGACCATCGGGCGCATCTCTGTTGGCGCCCGGCAGCTTGTCTGGCCACAAACGATGAGACACCTTCTCTTCGCCTAAAGGTCCAACTTCAATGGCGCATTTCAGTTCGTCATTCCAGGTCTCAGTCCATGGCCGGAGCTCCTCGTATCCGGCTTCGAGCTGGTTAGCGACCTCGGGGGGCACGGGTAGCATGGTATCTCTAAGGATGATTAGTGGGTGTTTTTCGATCCTAGATATGCTCTAGGGACCCGTACCTATAAAACCATGTTCCCCTCATAACAACCGCGTTGTCGTTCACTGGCGACCAGTATATTGGCTGCATGCAGAGTGCTGGAAGTAATACCATGTGCAGTCTTGAAACGCCAACTACCACATCCGCAGACATATCGTGTGATCGGGGACCTCTTCTCGTTTCAGCGGGAATCTGGGTAGCTGCTGGGCGCTGCTGAGATTGGGCCGAGGATGGGTCGGACGGAGAGTCCGCGGAGCTCACGGAGGCCATTGGCTCCCGAGCTGAATACGAACCGGAAGCATACGTAGAGTCGGGACTTCTAACCCTTATAAACGGCTTCCCTGTTATTCCATCATCGGCCGCCGGGGTACGGCTAGATATGACTGCCGGAAATGAGGATTGAGGTCTGGACGGGGATTGTGCAGCCGAGGCCTTACCTGCGTTCCTGCGGCTGTCGGCTACAGATGGGCCGCTGGAGGAGCGTGCTATCTCCGCGCCGGTTGATCCTGGAGATGTGGGTACACGAGATCGCCTAAACTCTTCCATGACCCTGCCAACGACATGGGAAAGACTCAAGCCAACCTTTCGGCTCCTGGCAAGAGCACAAAAGCTCTGGGAGACCTCTGTCTCGACATCACGATATAGTCCTTGGCAGCAAGCAGAAACCGATAACTCGGGCCCATCAAGAGCTGGCCGGCCCAGCGTTGTAGGGTCCGGGAGGAGGTAGTGTGGCCCATGTATATTCCGATGAGTGATAGCTAGGTGCTTGACAATGCTGGATAGTCTTTCCCTGTATCCCTCCGAAAGAGTTGACGACGCCTTGCGAGCTTCTTTGGCGTTCTCGTGTGCCTGTCTATCTTCGTCGGAGGCGAGGCCCATCCACGCCGTTTCCAACGCGTGGTTATCATCGGCGGAGAAGGGCCGATACTGCCACTTGCTGTTCCTGGCCTCGGCGTTGGCGGTATAGAGAGTACCAGACGACAACGGATCATCAATGGAGTTCGGAGCTGAGTAGAAGAACCGGGCTAGAACCGGGGGGGGGGTATCTTGACAGGTCGGTTGGAGACGTGGGGCCAGCCGGCAGCGAGAATCGTACGTATGCGGAGGCGCAGATTGCGGCATCGTTAAGACAATTACCCGTGCTACGCGTCAGCAGGCGCAAGGTAGGCCCGGAGTCATCAAATTCTTGCGGTAGGGATCGGAAAGCGGCGGGGAGGGGAGGCGGGAGGAGAGTGTATCGCGCTGGCCAGTTATGACATGATCGGATGATGATTCGGGATAGTTCGACGGCTCGTACAAGTGCTGAGCCGTTATGCAACTGCCTCCACGTGGTTTGGCATTGCATATGGGATCTGACACGGTCCAAGTCTCTGCAAAGCTGAGGCCCCGGCGCAGCAAGAACAAGGCTGCCTTGTCGGCTGGACTGTTATGTATGACGTCGGTTTATCCCGTTTGCCGGTATTGCCAAAGTAGCGTTGGACTATTAATTAGTGCGGCTGCCGAATCCGTCCTCGCGCCAACCAGATTATGTAATGACACCCAAATCTCGGGCCAGGGACCATGATCGCCGGAAAGCCGCTGGAGCTGTGAACAAGTCGAAAGTACTCTGTATAATACCATAAATTCCTCGGTAGGCTTGAGGGATACGACTGTGAGACCAAGTGTTCTATGTAACGATTCCGAGTACTCTGCCTTACGACTATTCTGCGCATGAGCGACTCGTCTCCTTCTGTAGGGGTAAAATATTACGAGGTCTCTTTCATATGGGACAGCTGGAAAAGCAAACGAGGTTCTGGCGCGGTCCCTTCGCGGCCCCCACATGGAATAGACACCAATCCATGCATGTAACGGTGTTTAAGCTTCCTCCACAACGGAGGCGCTTAGCGGAAGTCACAGTACCCAATTTACGACTCCGGTTCGCCGAGTCGCCAAGTAAGAGTACCGAAGATCACCCCATTTCATTCCTGATATCGCTGGCTGGCGGCGGTTCCCCGCACTAGGTGCAGCCAGTGGAACCGCAACCCACTCGTGATAGCGACTATCCACATTCCAGTCTTTGCTTAACCTCCCCATCGACTGCTTGTTGCATCCAGCGATAGTATATCAATAGCGCATTTTTCACGACTTCCTAATAGCAACCGGTCCCTATCCATAGTGGCCGCTTCGCAATTTTCAGGGCCTTCGCTTATCGCTTATCCCCCCCATCTCGCCCTCACGGTTCACGGCCCTTGGTCCCCGCCAGGCATGCACCAGGACGGACCGTCGTTGGCGCCTTGACATCGTGGTAAGCTCTACGCTGCACGCGGCGTGTATAACCGGAGACCCATCTTGCTAACTCAAAACGCGATCTCCAGCAAGGGATAACTACACCGTTGCGTTTCCTGCCCATGATCCCGCCTACCCCGTCTCCCCAATCCTCTCTTGTATTGATAAGGTGAGAGCTCTGGGGGATTCGCCTTCATTTTGACGACTCTCGGAACCTGGCCGATCTCCAATTTCCTTCGACTATTCAACCCATTGGTATACCTTAGAAATCGCCGTATCTAAGAAGGCGTTACCAATGGCTACCATTGCGTTGACTCGGCCGCTTCCTCCCCATCGGTCCTCCTCGACCGCCGTCGCGTCCATCTCCCCTCCCTTGAATATTGATACTCTACACCAGTCTCCTCCCGCGGAGTCGTCGTCCGACGCCGCTGCGGCAGTCCCGAATAAGCATATCCCCTCCTGCCCGACGGGTCCTGTCCGGGCATCCGATGACGACAGGTCGCCTTCCCCTCCGCTCGAACCATGTGCCTCTACTCCCCAGAGCTCATTGCTTTACCCACCGGATAGATTCGCCCGAATGGAAGACGGATTGTTGTCGCTGTACACCATAGATCCTGCGGATCTAGCCTCGGCCCTCGACTACGCATCTCGTCAACCGCTCCCAGACGCCGTCCACGTTTTCCCTTGGCTCCACGGTATACATTCACAAAATCATATTCAGCAAGCGTTCTTCACCACCAGGAATCGGGCGATTCGTAAGACGCCACATTGCCTGCGCGGGGTCACGGTAGTCAAGGCCGACAGCGACATAAGCGTCTGCCGTCTCAAGGGTGCCATTTCATCTCATGAATTCATCCAGGTCGGCCCGGACCCCGAGTTTATTGACATTGACCCGCGCGAAGGTTTCTCGGTGCGCAACTTCCATATCCAGGCTGCCAAATATGCAATGACTTCAGACATCATCGTTTACGGCGAGGATGCCACAGATGTGACGAAGCTCGGCTGGGATATCGCGGAAGCTCAGCGTCGGTGGCGTGAATCACACGAGACGACCGAGGAGCCGGTGCCTGAGTACAATACTTTTATTTGCACATGCCCATTCAGCGAGTTTGAGGAGAACTTTCCCGATATCGTGGCCATCGACAATTGTGGCAACAACACCGGAAAGGTAATCGACTTCTGCCTGCAAGAGCGAAGGGAGATGTACGCCATGACAAAGGCCAGCGAGATCTCACACAACGTCTGGGTTGGCCCAACCCCTTATCCCGGCTCTGAGGACGAGGAACGATTCGACATTCTGATTGAATGCAGCGATTTGGGTCATCTAAATCCCGCCGCACTGCAAGCTGCGGCTGAAGATGAGAGACCGGACCTGCCACAGAAACATTTCGATTTTCCATCATCGGGGAGCATCCTTCCTCCCACTTGGTCTCATGCAGAGGTCGATGCTATTCTCGAGAGTTGCAAATGGATATTCCACCTAGCTCATGGGGCCCATCCACTCGTTTTCCAGAAATCCGCCTTTGACAACGACGAGGATGAGAGCGACAATGACGTCGATGCCACTGCCATCGGTCACGAGGATGCCGAAATGGCTGGCGCCAACGAGGCATTATCCAAGCGGCATAGGCAAGGGCCGCGCAAAATCCTCATCCACTGCGCTGATGGGTATACCGAATCAACCATGCTCGCTATAGCCTACTTCAGCTACAGTACAGGTTGTCCTGTCCCCAAGGCCTGGGTGGATCTGCACCGAGACAAAAAGCGTAACTTCTTCGCCTATCCAGCTGATGTGGCTCTCCTAACCGCAATCTCTGCGCGATTGCTCCACGAGTCACCTGTGTGCCCGTCCTTGAGCCTTCAGGACATAACCTCCTTAGTAAAGTCGGAGCCGTCGTGGTTTGCAGGCCTAGATGGCTCGTTGCCCAGCAGAATCCTCGACTACATGTACCTTGGTAACCTTGGACATGCGAGCAATCCAGATCTGCTTCGAGCTCTAGGGATAGAGCAAATCCTTAGCGTGGGGGAAACGGCCATGTGGAAGGATGGCGAACATGACCGCTGGGGAGAGGAAAACATCTGCATGGTCGATGGCGTCCAGGACAACGGAATCGATCCGCTGACAGATGAGTTTGAACGTTGCCTTGAATTCATTGGTGGGTCCAATGCCCCTATCCGGGTATATGGGTTGTGTGACTGTGGTTCCTAGCTAACTTAAACCCGCCACTAGACCGAGGACGTCGAAATGGCACGGCTACTCTAGTTCATTGCCGAGTAGGTGTTTCACGGAGCGCCACTATATGCATTGCAGAAGTTATGCGTGCCCTCGACCTCTCGTTTCCCCGCGCTTATTGCCTTGTCCGAGCGCGAAGGCTAAACGTTATCATCCAGCCACATCTGCGGTTCACGTATGAACTGCTGAAGTGGGAGGAGACGCTCCAGACTCGTAAGCTCGGCACCCCTTCTTGTCGAAGAGAGCTGGAATGGGGCGAGGTGGCGCGTGAGGTAGCTCAGATGAACCGGCCTTACGCGAATCGATAAGACGGCTTAATATGAAGGAGAGGCCGATGCAGCTCACACTTCACACCCTTTCTTCCACTTTCTTGTCACAAACACGGTATGGCACGATGAGTTATGACTTCTTTTGAGCTATTATGCACTTCTCCATGAGGATACGGGCTGGGTATTGTGTTGGCGTTATCTTGTTTCTGTCTTTGTTGGTCCCCAGCACGCTGACATTACACACTTCCCCTAGTCATCTCTGATCCTTCCGGTCGTTTCTTGGATACGTCAGGGAGTGCTGTACAGGTGTATAACCTTGCCAGCTTGTGCAGAGAAAACGTTACACATAATTTGAATTGTCAATATGCAGATGAAACTCAATGTGGGATGACCCATACGCTGTGGAGTAGACCGTTCTAACGCCGGAGAGAAGGAGAGTGCGCCATTATTTCCCCACCACGTAGAGAGGGCGGAATTCGACAAGAGAGCTGCTCCTAATAATAATAGACCCCTTCGATCATCCACGAAACCCGGACTCCGTTTCAGACAAACCCCGACGAACGCCATTCCCCCATTTCCTACCTAGCCAAGGCCTAACCGCAACACGCCGGATGTCTTAGACTCGCGGCTGGTTTACGCACCATAACCTAAGGTATCGAGTCTATCATCTCCGTCAAGCACGCTTCAGCATGGTTAGTCAAGAGGCTAGTAACGCTAGAGCTTGGCAACAAACGTACGAAAACTTGGTGGACAAGCGCCCCTCGCCTCCGTTAACCATGTCTATCTCGAAGACGTAAAAGCCGCCGTCGCTGGTGACGACCATTACCTCCGCCCCGTTGCTCTTCATAGCCACGACACTTCTAAGGGGCCCGGCGGGGGTACCGGCGGGGTTGCCCGCGGGACGGGATTGGGATGGTGTGGTGACGGAAGACTTGGGCATTTTGATGTATGCAAAGTCTCTCTGCGGCTGCCACATTTCCGTGACGGTCTGAGGCAGGTATGACCCAACAACGCCGGCCACACTGCGACCCATAATCTGCGAGGACCGTCGGAGCATATTGCTAAGGGAGCCGCTCTGCCGCCTATGGGTTGGAGTGGTGCCGGTCGTGGAGCCCGTGGCCCGTGGTGCGTCGGCAGGATCGCTTCGCGGAGACTCCGCCGCACTCCCGCTCAGAGAGTCGGTGGCGCTGTCATAGCTTTGAGGACGAGACCACCGATCTTGCCGCTGCATCGATGACGTGTCAGCGGGTTCCGCAGACGTATGTGCGCCAGGTATCTGCGAAGCTGCATCTGCGGGCGAATTCGCGAGTCGGAATATGTGGACAGTTTCGGACACGGAGGACACGCATAGAAGGGTAGAGTCGAGGTTAAAGGACATGCTATAGATGGTGGAGGGGTAGGTGCCACGGCGGAACTGGTATAGCTTCTGGCCCCGCGGAACCGAGAAGACGCGTATTATGGTACCCATTTCACTCGCCGTCGCTAGCAGACTCCCCTCACTATTCAGCGACACGCAGCAGAGGGGCGACTTGTGGGCCTCGATCACATTCACAGCCTTCAGTGTCAACGTGTCAAACACGAGTACCTCGCCTGAAGTTGGTGGAATGTAGGTCGAGAGCGGCGGCGCATGCGACGGCCTCTTGTCCCCCGTGTCCTCGCGGGGTTTTGGGAGGGGGTACGCGAGGTAGCAGTTCTGAGACGAGGGAGAGAGAGCGCAAATGGCGGTAGGGTTCGGCGAAGTTGGTATCGTGTAGAGGAGGGACATGTTGGATATGTCGTAAAGATAGATCTCGTCTTCAAGCACAACAGCCAGTCGTTTTCGATTGAGGCGCACGGCGAGGACGGCGGAGGGGAACGTGAGCTCGCATATTACCGACGCTCTCTTTAAAAAAAATTAGCACTGCCCGGGGCGTTGAAGTGGTAGCAAGGTATGATTATCTACTTACTTTCGTGTTCTGTATTATCAGATGCCTCGGCGATAATATCAAAGCTACCAGAGACGTCGAGAAGAGCATCTCGATCATGGCAATGTTCCCATCATCGCTGCTGAATATCTTAGAGAAAGGCTCAGTGTGGAATATCCTAAACCCCTTTGACGTGCCTGTACAGGCCCCAAGAAAAGAACACCGAGGTTAGCGAGGTGCCGATGCGTACCGGCGCATAGGGGTGAGGGCGAAGAGAGGGCACATGGACGGATCGGGGCCGACTTGCCAACAGCTAAGCAGCTGTAGTCCTGGTTGAAGGTAACAAAGTTGAGAGCTGGATCCACTGTCATGGCCGCAACAGAGGGCCTGGCCGCGGTAGAATTGAGGTGATGTCTTCAGTGAGTTATGTGTACTGCAGAATGGGATAATCAGTCGGACAATCGAGGGTCAAGCGGCGATAATAATGCTCGCGGAGCTTGAGAGGTGTGGTTCAGGCGGGTGGGGGCGTTGAGCTTGGACCCGTTGTGTGGAGCTGCCTGCAGCCATTTGAACGTCAGCGTCAGCCAACCGGACCCCACCAGGTCCAGGATCGGGTATTGCCGTAGAAATGCCGTCTTCCATCCTGGAAAGCACAAGCGTTCGCGGGACATAGGTCGATTTACCCCTTTCCCTGCAATCCAGGCCTTCGGCCCCAAGCTTCCTGGAGGCCCGGCAACTTCTTTGCACTGTAAGATCCTCTGGCGGCATACACACTCCAGGCGCCATTCGTAGTGGGCGACTCTAATGACATGCCACTTATTTATACCTCCTTTATCCGTGGGAAGGCATGAGGTATGCCAAGCTTACCAGGAGGTCGGCAGAGCAGGATTATACACTTAAGAGACACCCGGAGAAGTGGTAGACAATCGTGGCTCTTATACGGAAAATAAGTCCTCATTACTTACATCCCGCCCACGAGGCACCCGTCCCTGTTCTCCTCGCGGTGCGATATTATCTCGCACCGTGACCTAGTAGTAGTCCCTTTCCAGCCGGTCCTGAGCCACTTGTACCCGCGCACGAACTCTGACCCGATCCCCTCCTTATTCTCTCTCACCTTTTCCAGATCGCCCTTCTTCATGCCTCCCGGAAGGAGCAGCCACAAGATAATAAGCATGACCAAGATAGCCAGGACGATGGGCTGCAGAACCTGTACACCTCTTTTCTGCGCGATGGCACCAACAGCAAAAGGCAACACTGCCGCGCCGCCACCGCCAAATGCGGCCGCAAAGCCAATAGTGCTGACATGATAGTCCTTCGGGAGGACCTTCGTGGCCACTATCACGGCGGCGGGGAAAAGCGGGCCCAGGAAGAAGCCGAGAAGGATGATGAAGACGACAGCGGCAGCGAAATGCGGGACGAACCAGTAGAGGACTTCCAGAACGATACAGAGGCCGAGGTAAATCGTTATGGCTAGCTTCTCGCCGATTCTCCCGGTGATGAAGCCCAGGATCACGCGGCCAATGGTGATTCCAAGCCAGAAGAGCGTAACGGTGAGACCGGCAAGGAATGGCTCAGCATGGCGGACCCGGAGCATGAAGGTGACTACCCAGCCGCCGAGGCTCACCTCCGCACCAACGTAGAAAAGGAGGAAGAGTGCCAACATCCAAGTCATAGGCTCGCGGAGGATCCGTCTTGTTGTTGTTCTCCCCTGCCTCGTGGAGGATCTTGTCGTGTCACGGTACACCGCACCGGTGGCGCTCCAGAATGCAGAGACGGCAAGGACGAGTTCTACTCCAGCCATGCCTGCCATAACGTAGTAGAACATATACCAGTCAAGGTGCGCCTTGGTGATCATGGCAGAGGCGATTAGAGGCGCAATAGTGCCGCCCAGGCCGTACGCGCCGTGAAGCACTCCCAAGAGCTCGTTTGCCTGCTTCATGTTCCCCACCCAGGCATTCCAGGCACTATCTTCCAATCCATTCCCGAGTCCCGGGAAGAATGACACGATGGGAAGAGCGGGATAGGGTGGATGGAGAGCCAGGGCGACGTACCCGAGGATCTTGGAGGTGGGTGCGAGAATAGCAACACCGCGCTGGCCAAACTTGTGGTGAATTAGATTATTTAGGAGGCCGGCACTTAGATACCCCAAGAAAGGAGAGAGGAAGAGCAGTGATACCACAGTATGCGATATATCGTAGTACGGCTCTATCTATCCCAGGATGTCAGTCAGCCGAAGGGAGGTGCTGATTTAGGGGTAGGGCATTGTAAGGGAGATCCCTACAGGCAGTACACCGGAACAACAAAGGGAACCACTCACATATGGAATGAGCGCCTAGATATTTTGTCAGCGTGTCCGCCTGAGGGAGGAGTTTTGCGTCAGAGACCAACACTTACACCGAGGACGGCATCATTCATGCCCATGATTACGAAGCCAAAAAGGGTAACACTGAACCGGAAAACGTTGCTTTGGGACGCATTCCACTTCTCCAGCTGAGCGTCACCCGGAGTTTCGGGGCCATCGCCCCTAGCCTCATCATCACGTTGAGCCTCCGGTTTGGTTTTCACGACGTCCATTGCGGCCGGCATCCCTTCTTGGGCGGAACCGGCCTTCTCATCTCGGCGGAAAGCAGAATCAATGAATCGAGACATGTTCACGCTCAGAGACCCCAAGCACCTTGGTAGGTAGAGAAAATAAAGGGCGAGAGGAGGCGAGATGCAGACGCCGGGCTAGGGACGACTTTAACCATCTGGCCCCCCACCGCTTCCATGGTTGACCAACATAAGCGCCAGTTCGAAAGTCCGGCGAATGCCACTACATTTCGTTAGGCCGGCGCAATATCGCCGGGATCGGTGCGAGAAGAACGCAAGTGGTAACGCCAGATGAAAACTTCATGGCCCGCCGGACGCAGTGGGACATGCGGCTGGGTATCCGATTGGGGCGATGGGTCGGGGGTGTGGCTGCAGGCATAAGACGGAGATCTTTGTTTCGTCGGGACGACCCGACGTTCTGCCATTGCGGGACGAAATCCCGCAGAGAGCGGCCATCAATGCCTAGTTCGAGCAAGGTGGTCTACGCGAGTGTGGACCCGCGAGCAAGTCTGGGGAAGGAGGGGTGGAGGGCGGGAAATTGTTCGGAGAATTGCTCGAAGTCCTCTCCGCCCTGATAGCCACATGGAGTAATTCAAGACGAGATAATTCGATCCTCCTGATCAAGAGATTCGAAATAGCGATTTTTCGGTCTAATCGCTACTGCAGGAGGCGGATTTACGCTGGGAAGAAGCGCTGGACCGGCCTCGCTACTTTTTACGTACATGTACAACCCGTATTCCAGCGCGTGCAGGGGCTACTAGATCCCAATGACGCAACCAGTGTATGCATGATGAGGTTGACAGAGTCGCCAGCTGTTGCTTGTTCCAGGGGACACTTGATGAGCCCTCAGGAACTCAGGACTGGGAGAACGGGAGCCGTATTTCTTTGTTTCGAATGGGCGTGGACCGGTGGTCACAGCCTGGTTCTCTCACATGGCAGAACGAGTGTCACAAGACCTCTGTCGATCACGAGGAGCGGCGGCCGCAATCTTCAATACCGGACGGGCGTAAGGTCGGGTCTCTAGCCACACCTGCGTCATCTCACACTCCTCGCCTCCCTCGCTGTGAAGACTCCTGAAGGCTCGCACCGCAAACACATCTTATTCTTGCTACTCCATAGAAAATACCAAATACCCTTTCAGGATGAACCGCGCATACTACGATGGATTCCTCGACGCAGATCCGGTCGAGCCTCCGGGGAAGGCCCCACCCCCGCCTGCCGCCGGTCCCCTCATCCCTGCTCAACCCCGCCATTATCCGCTTTTCGAATCCACCCGGCCCACTCGGTCCCGCGACGCCGTGGACCGCCACGACTCCCGCGCCAACGGACCTCGACCGCGATCCCTACCTCCTCCATACGACTCGTCTCGACGACGCCGGCGACATTCCCCCAGCTCCAGTTCATCCTCTTCGTCGGAATGTCTGCCAGGGCGGGTCCGAGGCATCATCAAAGATAACTTCACCGACAGCCGTTCGGGTCTCGGTGTCGGCATTCTCGGCGCACTTGTTGGCGGTATCGTTGCCCACGAGGTGAGCCACGCGACGGTGCGCACCGGAAACAAGAATATCGCCGGCGGCCACTCGCGGAGGTCCGATCCAGGGAAGGACATCGAGAAGGCAAGCAAGTTCGCTACGCTGGCCGGTGCCGTGGTCGGCGGACTCGGAGCGAACGCCATGGAGAAGAGGTTTGAGGATTCGAGACGGCGCGACAAGCTGTCTCGTGAGGACTGGGTGAGGAAGTGGGGTGAGGATGGTGGCTTCTGGCAGAGCGACTGGGGATCGCCCTTTGACCATCCGCGCGGTCGATCACGGAGACGGGGGACCGAGGAGTATGAGGTGGTGTATGAAGAGAGGAATCCTCGGCGAAGGAATGAGGATGAATGTCGACATTAGCGATAGTCTCGCTATCTGTAGTATTTTCTAGCGGGTGGGTTTTAATGCCAACGTCATCTTTTAGTAGTAATAAGCCGCGTTGTATTGGGCGACGAGGGACACTGGCTAATCAACAACATACGAACAGCCATATACGGAGGTTTGCAGTGTTTCTTGTTAGTCAACCACATGTGGAACCTGGAAACTTTAGTAGAGTACTGAGTAAAGCACTATCTCTGAAAATCGTTCGTATAGCTCTCCCAACCACCAAAGCCAGAAAAGTAACTGCCACGAGCCAAATGTAAGCACTCATGTCTCCCGTCATTCTTATACATGTTCAAGCCCCTCCAAACACTGTAAACTCATTGCATGCCATGAAAATGCCTACTAGCCCATGGTGAGCTCAGGTACCAGACGCCCTCTTCTTAGCACTCTGTGACGCCCGTTCTCTTAAGCCACTACTCTGTCCCTCCCACCGGTCGTCCACCAAGCTTGAGACAGTCTGCGATTTGTTACCTTCGCACCTTACAGGTCTGTTCCCCTCCCTCTCGACGATGACCTTGAAAAACCGAGCCACGTGCTGAAGAGTGATCTGCTGTATATCCGGAACACCGAGGAGATTGGAGAAAGACTGGGCGTCCACAAGCTGCTTCGCAATCACTAAGTCAGGTTGACAAAACGTGCGAATCCGCATAGCTCTGGCGTTGACCTTCATCGTATGCAAAATGCCACTTATCTGGGCTTCGCTACCCTGGCGGCGGCCGTAGAAACAAAACTCGCCGATATGAAGGCTGGTCAGCTTGACCTGTGTCTCGAGGTCAAAGCGGAACTCGATAACTTTGGGTCGGCCTTTGTCTGTCCAAGAATCTGTGATTTTCTTCAGCTTGTTCGGATCAAGTTGGCCGTGGTTCAACTGGACGGTTATGTAGCCATGAATTGCGGAACTGAGACAGAACCCAAGCTCGCAGTACAGCAGACTTTGCTCTCGAGGATCTAGTGAAATGGAAACACCCGAAAACATTCTCATATGGCTCTCTTGGCCACGCGAGCGGCGACCAGCGGTCGTCTAGAGAGAGACTGTTGTTAGAATGATACCCACGTCATGAAGTACTTGGATACGGACTGCCTGTTGCGGAAAAAGATAAATCGCTGACAAGTCCGCTGGTGATTCGATTCCCGCAAACATACTCTTCTGAGGGTCGTTCTTTTTCTCGGGTGTCTGTCCTGCTTTTCGAGCCAGCCCTTCTGGCCAAACATGGTCTTCGAGCTCTTGTTGTTTGCAGGAGCTTCCTTGTCGACAAAGAATGGTGTGAACGGACAGTTAAAGGCGTCCTTCTGAGGCATCATAGGTAGGACACCGGATTTCCCGGCCGCTAGGTTGTTCCCAGGAGACTTGGAGTGGAAACACTCGAATTCGGGAGGGTTTGCAGTGTTTCCAATTTGGGGAGATGAGTGCTTCCAAACAGGGTGCCTGTGGAGAACTAGATTCTCAGTCCTACTGGGATCATTGTAGTCGTCCCTTATGGGAGAGACCTTCAAGGGACTGATGCACGACTCCGTATTATCGTCTCTCGAGTACACAGATCCCGAGTCCCACTCATACTCCACCATGGACAAGCTCCATTTGGGGGTGTTCGGTTCTGGGTTCATCTGAGCCAGCATGGATGCACTCCCAATGGGCCGGGGATTATCGAGGAAGAAATAAGCGAGAGCGGTGTGTTTTAGCGCTCTGAGGGGGGGGTAGCGTGACTCTGATAAAGAGAAAGCTTCCATTTTTGTTGAGAGAGAACTCTCAGTTTTGGGTAAGAGAAGCAAGGTGCAACACCTTCCACGAGGTGGGTATGGGGCAAGGTCTGGGACTCGTTGTAATACAGTTGCGGTCGTGAGCTGGGTTATCTAAGTCTGACGTTGCATCACACATGGCCTGGCTGTTAGTGTTAGAGATGGTAAACGGGTCAGACTGGCGTGTATGACGGCCAAGACGGCTGGTTGGGCACCTGGTCGCGATATGAGATGAAAGCCTGTGCCTTGGTCAGTTATGTGTACAGGTGTTCTATGGAGCGTCTCCTTGGTGCTCTGGGGCTCCGCCTACGCGTCTGTGAGTTCATTATTTGCCTGCCTGTCAAGATGACACGGACGTGGATCGGTTGTCTGTTGGCTCGCGTTCGAGGTGAAGATAATCGAGCTTTGGCTCGAGGGGAAACGGGCACGGAGTCGCCCCTCGTATGATACAGGAATCCTCGCCAGGCGTATGCCCACCTTTAGTTAGCTTGCGAGGATCCGCCTCCATCTAGCAACAACTAATATCTAAACTGACGGTGGTTCCGTGAAAGGGTGGAGCGTGGAAGTGTGTGCTATGATGACCAAGCCGGCGCGTGATTACTAGAAAGCAGAAGAGTTGCGCTCGCGGCTTCCTTCCCGAAAATTCGGTCGTCCGCGGGAGAGCCATAGGAAGGAGGCAGGGGGGAAAGAGCTAGGGAACCAAGGAAGCGGCTCGCGGCTATGAACGGCGAGTGGTCTCATGCCTCAATAACCTGGCGACGAGCACAATACGATGACACCCTACCAATTTCTAATTATAATTCTCATAGAAGTGATGGCCCTGTTCCACAATCATGAGCCCAAAAGGGGAAGGTGCTGCCAGTGATGACTGAGTTTGTCTGAGACCGTACACACCATGTATTATTGCCCTTACTGCATGCGTGGAGAAATTATGGATTAATAAGCTTGTAAATGTAGTGCAGCTGATACCAAGGCGTTAACCGGCTAGCGTATACGAACTGAAGAGATATTTCCTCAGCAGACAATGGGTTGGTGTTATGTAGCCGTGAGGGCCTGGCGAATGCAGGCAGGAGTTCAACCGCACCAAGCCTATGAAATCCGGACGCCCTAAGCCTCTTGTCCCGTTCTTATATCCAACCAGCAAGTTCGACGGCCCTGACTAGAGAATTCTGGCAGCATGGACGACCGTATTCACATATTCTGGTGATTGTGAGATGAACGGTTGGGACAGGGGAGTTGTTGGCTTGATATATTGTTCGCCACTATAACAATAAATATTGCATGGCCCGCAAGGGCCTGAGAACCTATTCCGTCAATAATGAGCAAACGAAAACATAGGGCTGTTGACTACATTACCACTTGGAGAAGGGATAGGCCTTGATTAACTGAGCCATCACGATCCTTGTAGTTGGCATCACAGGCAATCATGCCTGCGGTCCGCTAAATATTGATGTCATCAGAGGCCCACCAGTCAGGGTCCAAAGAGCTGTTTCCACCAATCAGTTAAACTCATTCGCTGACTTGACGCCCCACCCGCCACTGACTTCTCCATATTCTCGGTCTCCCACTTCCCGACATCTGCAGCCGGCGTTTCCGCCCTCAGAGAACCGGCCCCACATCAGACTACCGATTCCCCTATCCGAGGACTGCCAACCCCATCCGTATCAAAGGGCCGCACTTGGTTGTTCCCCCACTACTGCCAGGCCCCAGCGCCAATTTTCATTCGTCCGGTGTCGCGCATGGCCTGATGACCCTACGCGAGGCCGCCTGTCGGCAAGCTTCTCCAGGGACCCGCGGATCCATCGCCTCCCTTGCCCCTCTTATGACCCGCGCGCGTGCGACCGAAACCCGATGCGGCCCAGTGATGCGGGATGTGGGCTTTTTTCAGTTACGGGTCCTTTGGGTCGTCTAACATGTATCATTTGAGATCCGCCTTCCCGAGTTCTATGCCGTACCTATTGACTCCTGCTCCACACCTTGGCGACCCCCCCCTGGTTACCCCAAACCTGCGGTTCAAATAAAGCTTCCTTCTTCCTTCCCCGAGCCGTGGCATAAGCCGGGCCATTAATATATATAAATAATCCGAGGCACCCCTACATGGTGGCGTATGCATATCGTGAACCCTCGTTTTTCTCATGACCGCCAACTTGCTCGCCGATCCCGCCACATCAGCTACTACTTGTAAACATACCAGGGTTCTCTAGTATTTTGCCTGTCTCGCCAAAATGGCGCCCACACCAGATGGCTATTACGACATTGGTACGTGATATCACGACTCTTCGATACTCCATTGTCAAATCTTTCTAACCCCTTGTCATAGTTATTGTCGGAGCTGGCCCGGTTGGGCTAATGTTGTCCACATGCCTGGCTCGATGGGGTTACAAGATTAAGCACATCGACAACAGGCCAGAGCCTACTGCCACGGGCAGGGCGGATGGTATCCAGCCGCGGTCTCTAGACCTGCTCCAGAATATGGGGCTAAAGCATGCTATCATGGGCCATAGCCCGGCCAAGGTTTATGAAGTTGCGTTCTGGGACCCGCCCAATGGCGGTGACGGAATTGTACGCACGGGAACTTGGGCTAGCTGCCCAGACTTCATCGGCGCCCGTGATCCGTTCACTACCCTTCTTCACCAAGGCTTGATCGAGAGGGTTTTTATCGGGGACCTGGAAAAGAACGGTGTCTCCATTCAGCGACCTTGGACTATAACAGGGTTCAAGTCGGATGAGAAGGAGAACCCGGACTACCCGGTCGAGGTAAACCTGGAGCACACTGACGGATCGGAGCGTGAAGCGATCCGTGCCAAATATCTGTTCGGAGGCGAAGGCGCCAGGTCTTTTGTTAGGGAACAGCTGAAGATCGGCATTACGCACAAGGACCCGATTGCCTATGTATGGGGAGTCATGGACGGCGTTGTGAAGACTGACTTCCCCGATATTAAGGTAAGCTAAACGAACCATCCCTTACGAGAGCATAGTCTAACTTGGGTTCTAGATGAAATGCACCATCCATAGCCACCACGGTTCGATTATGGTCATCCCGCGGGAGGATAACATGGTTCGTCTCTACATCCAGATTGCGTCCTCGTCAGACCCCGACTGGCACCCACGGAAAACTGCCACCGAAGCCGAGGTCCAAGAGGCCGCCAAGAGGATCCTCCAACCGTACTCGATTGAGTGGGAGTCAGTAGTGTGGTATTCGGTTTACCCGATCGGCCAGGGAATTGCGGACCGGTACACCTTGGACCACCGCGTTTTCCTAGGAGGCGATGCCTGCCACACCCACAGCGTAAGTTGAGTCTTATTTGACGTATGCCTAGATTGACAACTAACCCCTGTCAAAATAGCCTAAAGCTGGTCAGGGAATGAATACGGCTTTCCTCGACGCAGTAAACCTTGCCTGGAAGATTCATTTCGTAGAGAAGGGGTTCGCGAAGAGGGAGGTGCTAGAGACATACGAGTCGGAGCGAAAGGAAGTTGCAGAGAACCTGCTGTCATTCGACAACAAATACGCCAAGCTCTTCTCAAAGCGCATCCCGCACGCTAGCGAAGTGGAGGCGGCTTCTCAAGAACCCGACGAGTCTGCCGAAGAGAATGCCTTTGTCAAGACGTTCAAGGAAGGTTGCGAATTCACCAGCGGCTACGGTGTGGCATACACCCCCAATGTGTTCAACTGGTCACAGGACCATGCGGCCAAATCGTGCCTCATCCACCCCGAGGGTGTCAAGCTACGGACGGGGCACATCATGATCAATGCGGACGTGACGAGAGTCGCGGATGCTAACCACGTACACCTGGAGCAAGCGGTGCCGCTCAACGGATCTTTCCGTATCTTTGTTTTCGCGGGTAAGCCAGCAACGACGAAGGATGCCCTTCGAGACTTTGCCCGGGGCCTCGAGAAGAAGTCGTCCTTCTTTTCTGTGTTCAAGAGGCAGGACGAGCCCACGGTGTCCCATCTAGAAAAGCAAAACCCCCATAGCTTCTTCTACACCTTCTCTGTCATCTTCGCGAGCCAGAGGAATAGCGTCGAAATCACAAGGGATGTGCCCGAAGTCCTTGCGCGGTACCGAGACAACATCTTTGCGGATGACCGGTGGCATAGGACTGTCCCCGATGCAGCGGCGCCAGCGCACGCGAGAATGGGGCTCGACCAGGACCGTGGAGGAGTGGTTGTGGTCCGGCCCGACGGTTACGTGGGAGTGGTCGCGAAGCTGGTAGAGGGTAGCGGGACAGTAGATGCCCTAGATGAATACTTTGGATCGTTCAGCGGCAAGAAGGTTGGCGCTGCCATGGCTCAGCTCTAGACAGTTGCGACGGACAAGGTGTCCCCGAAGTGTGGGGGCCGTGGGATCTGGATCTTGGAGACTATTCGCTATACATAGTAGAACGTACCGCCATCGGCCGAAGTGGGGTTAGAATAATGCTCTTCACCTGCTAGAGATATAAATACATGTTATATTTACATCGGAAAAATCGACGGACAATAAGAGCACATCTAGCCTGCGATTTGATCTTTCGGTGCTTGGGCTCGGGCTACGTTTGAATGCGAGATCTTGAGTCGTCTGCTTAGGTAATAACTATAGAATGGACCGTGCTTGGCAGAGAGCACCTGGTCTCCACCCATCGATTGTCGCGAACCATGTGCACTCCTCCAAAATTGCCATCACCGCACCTTCCTTCCACAACCTAACTCGATGACGACAACGAGGGCTATCTCGCGAGTACCACGTACTATTAATGGGGAGCTTATGCACTATTTATTCTTACAAAGTCCGTTTGAAAAAGCTATCATCGTGCTGAGCGCACATCAATGAGTTTGCGACGAACAATAGCGGCTTGCAACTTCCAGTCTAAACCCGACGCCCGAGCCGTTCGCAACGCTTTGCTCGAAGGCTTCATACGGCAAATGTAAATAATTCTATCCTATCTACACCAAAAAGCTGCGATTTCCACACAATAATCATAGTCTTGTTTTCACATACCATTCCAGAGCCCTCTCCTGCCTATCCATCTCTTTCAAGGTTTCTCGACCTACAGAGCTTCTTCGCAAACTGGGACTTTAATCACTCTAACTATGGATATAGGATCGGGGGTTAACAGCCTCAAACTGACGCCGACCTCCCGCAACCCAGAAAGGTCAACAACTGGCCGCTCGAAGGGGAAGCGAATCATATTCCGTCGAACGTCGCGAGGCATTTCGAAGTCGAACCACCAGAAAGCCCGGTCGAACTACACCCGCCTAGCCTCTCCGCGATAGACGATCTTCCGAAATCGCAAGATCGCCTTGTTCCAGACCCAACATCGCGCTTCCATAAGTGGTGATGTGCGAACATTTAATCCGACTTAACGCTACCCATTGCTTCAAACAAGCTCAGAGCAAGCTTCGTCGCCTGTCTTTATGTACGCCCGAGGCACGAAACGACCTGCGGAGGACGACGAACTCGAACTGAAACCGGAGTTCGCTTTTGATAGGTGCGACCAGATAGCGACCCCCCACAAGGTGGGAATGCTCGGTACTGCTGCTGAAGTTGTTCATTCTGGCTTTGACAAGATGGTGGACTTCTTCAAGTTGTGGCCTTGGGCTAGGCAGTCGAATACGGACGGCGATAACGTCCGCGCAAAGAGGATAAAGTTGACAGACATGGGCCGTAGGAACGGCAAAACTGTCAATAGCAGGACGGAGTCGGGGTTGCAGGACCATAAATGGATCGCAGCCGATATGAGCAGTCCACATCAACCCTTGATAACGGATGACAAGACGCCGCCATGTCTAGGTGTAGAAGCCTCGACTGTTAGCTCTTTTGCCAGTCCTGATCTTTTGACTGGGAGCTTCCCGGTACAGGACAGCCTGAATGCCTCATCCACTGCGATACCGACGGGGCCATCGACGAATGAAGAAAGGGAGCTGAACAGCTCTCCCGGCCCTTGGGCCACTACGCAACCACTTTCGGTGCGACGACATGCACTTCGTGCGGACTTACATGACCCGCGTTCGAGAAGCCGGTTATTTGGGGGAATAATGAGCTCCAGAGGAGGAGCGAAGTCACATCTCTCTCTCAGGACCGTTGCGAAGTCGCGGATGACCGGTAGCGTTGTCAAGACTCGATCATCTTGGGACGACTCCGCACAGCCTTCTATCAAGAATGAAGCTGGTGAAGAATATGACTCTGTTCAGAGTCCCGGCAATTCAACAGACCAAGAGGTCTTCCAACCAGCCACAACCCTGACAGTCGTTGACAATTCAAAGGGAATTCTGGATACTACGGAGGCTTTTGAAGAGTTGAAGATCTCGGGAACTGTTGCACAGCGTAAGGAGAGAGATCGAAAGGCGAAGGAGCGAGAGAAAGAACTTGCGAGGCAGCGAATTCAGCAGGAGCGTCAGCGAGAAGAGGAGAGGAAGCGAGTGGAGGAAGAGCTGAAAAAACAAGCCGAGGAGCAACGCCTACGAGAGGAAACCGAGCGGCGAGGTGGCCTTCGCCAACCGAACAAAGATCTGTTCCCTGGTTTGTCCGCAGAGTGGACAGCAAGAGTCCAACGATCACTGCAACCCGGCAATAGGGACCTGGCAGAGACCCCAGAGACGAAGTTGAAGTCACACGATTTCGAAAGACTTGTGCCATCAACTGTATGGCTCAATGACAATATAGTCAACGGGACTCTGCTTTGGTTGGATAGGTATGTTAACGAGGCCGCCGGCATAACCGACGTGAAGGCGCAGACCCGGAAGTGCCTGATGCCCGGCTCATTCTTCTTCACAAGACTGTTGGACCACGGAGTCAAGGGAACGGAGAGAACCCTTCGGCGCCTTGGGGTCAACAAGGACAACATACTCGACATCGAGACAATCCTGATGCCCATATGCCAAGTCAACCACTGGACGCTGGTCGTCGTCGAGCCTCGGAAGAGAAAGATATCCCATTTCGACTCACTCAACCCTGCGGGTTCCGATGGCAAAAGAGCACTCGCCAAGGACTGGATGAAGACCATCCTCGGGGACTCATTCGTCGACGAGGAGTGGAGCTTTGCTAAGTACAAAGCGCCGCGTCAAACAAACGGTTGGGATTGCGGCGTCCATACCGTTCTCAACGGGGTGTGCCTTGGTCTGGGCATCGAACCCTCGTCGGCTTACAGCTCGGACCAGCTTCCGGATTTGCGGAAGAGAATTGCGGCTATTCTCCTGAACCAAGGGTTCAAGGGAGAGTTCAGTCTGGAGGGTTGCTAATGCGATGGCGTCGTTCGTATCTTCGGGACAGTTGCGGGGACTCGGATCCTATTCATGGCTTTATTGATTTGTATGTACATATACTTAAGATTTACGTGTCACTTGAGAGGCGTCGGAGGATGCGGTACGGAGGAAATTATACCCTGAAGGACGATGGGAGGCACATGGCGGCGCAAGGGAGCGGAGTATGCGAGACGAATGAAAATACAAATTACCTAGACTAAACGGCATGAGTAAGTCCCGAAGAGCCCATAGCAAACAGGTCCTAAGCAAGAGCGGTGAGGTCCAACGAGTTTAGCTTGAACAAGCTCAAGGACCATGGTAACTCCAAAGCCAACAAGCGTAGCCAAGCCGGTATGGACAAGGAGCTTCGGAAAGGAGGGCTTGAGGACCCCGCTCGCGTCAGCTCGCAAACGGAAGCGGCTGCGAGCCAGAACCCAAAGTATTCGAGAAGTGCGCCACGTGTGGCCCTGTGCGCTCAGTTTTGGTCCCGATGCGCTAGAGAGAGATGAGGGCGTTCGGATGTGGGCGTAAAGACTGCCGAAACGCAGTTTGGACAAGGGAGGGGGTTTGTGGCCCACACCCTTAGGAGTGACATCGCTATCTGTTGTCCGTGATTACCAGTTGGTATGAGCTCCGGGCCTCTCTTTCGTGGGTCACCCCTAGAGAGCCAGCCCTCACGCGGTGGTCCAGACATGGCGCGGCGAGATGTGGATGGGCGAGCTCTGGGTGGGACGAGGACACGTGAACCTCTCCCTGTCTGAGGGAAGGCCAGGCGTCAAGGTGGGCCAGCAAGGTGGGCAGTTCGGAAAGCAAGATGGGCTCGCTACCAGACAGACTTGCAGAGGTCCCACTAATGGATGCAAGGCCGAGAGCGAGGATCCCTTTCTGGAAGTATTCTAGAAAATTTCATCGAAGGCGCCACGTTACCGTAACGCTGCGCTTCCCACCATAGAGTCCCACAATTTCCACATTACAGTACACACGAGGGGGGGGGAAGGATGGGAAAGGGGGGCATTCGGCGTATTACCCATGGCACGGCCGCCCCGCTTCGCTCGGCTCAGCCATTCCCGGGGAGCCCGAGCTCGCCGACATGACCATTCCCTCCTGGCTCAGGTGTGATGGATTTGTTCTTTCAGGCTTCCATACAGACCCACAAGCGCCCCCTCCCGCTCTCCCTGCAGCCCGCGCTCCGTGCGAGATACGACAGTGTACAGGACGCCGCTAGACGCATGGCGCCCGAAGACGGGCGGATTTAATTCTAATGAATTCCGTTACAGGGGTTGTAGTGTCGCTCGCTGAATTTGTCCAGGACCAACTGGACTGCGCGATTTGTGTGTTTCGCTTTTCGCTCCTCTCGTTCATGGATGGCGAGTACTGATAAAGGGGATCCTCGATCCCACTGGCAGCCCCGTCGGTGCTTGTTCTGCGACCCTCGGCCCCACCGAGACGGAAACCTCACCAATCCCAGTTCTTATCAGTGGTTCTACGTGGAGACGGCGGCCCACCGAAGTGGTCAGATTCTTTCGTGGATCGTGACCCTTTCCGGCAGACCTGGACCGCAAGCTCCAGGGCCAGCGCAGCGGAGCGGAGAACATTCGCTCGCCATTCCCTATCCGACTGACGCAGGCGTTGTATCACAGTGGCCTTGCCGCTGGGGTTAGGGGGACCGGTTGCATATTCGCGTAACAAACGGGCGTTGAGAGCTGGCGTCTACTCTCCCAGCCACTCTGCTGCTTTCACTGATGAACTGCCTTTGCGGCCTCGTTCCGCTTATTGACCCCCACACGGCTGGTCTTCCCGTCCATGACGCTCAAGTCTGGTTTGCGGACGAGCGCATGTTACAGCCCGTGGAAGGAGATCATCCCGAAAGCACGGGGTACCGGAAGCATCAGAGAATGACGCAAAGATGTGATTGACCAGGGGATGGGGGGCATATTGTATGATCGACGGTGCGTCGACAACCCCACGGAAGTCGTCTTTAAGACAGTCTGATATTTTACGAAAGCTACTCTCGAGACAAATGTAATATTACATCCTATACCGTGTAATGTATCGGCCATTCAGAAGCCACTTGTTGACGCTGTGCGATAACCGATCGACGACCGATACGTGTACGGGAAGGAGATGGGTCCTCACTTGTACGGGCACCAAGATATCCCGTGGGTCGGGTGCCCGACCTTCTGCCTTGACGGCCGAGGATGACTTGAAAGCACTAGAGGCTCTTCAGCTGCACTAGAGCGTGTGTTGTAACTGGCTTCCCGTTCTTCACTAGGCGTTGCTAGGCAGGCCGGTCTCGCCTGGTGAGAGCTGAGGAAGTGACATGCATCCTGCGTCAATATCTCGTATGCAAGGGGGAATGGAGAACGCCTCCCAGCTGCGGCAAATTGACATGTAAATCAACGCAACTCTGGCGATATCAAGGGTTTGCATAAAGGACAGGGGCATGCGATGCCCGCAGCGTGTCCACGGTCTCCGGGATCCGCTACGACCGGACAGGCACGTATCCATCAGCCTTGGACGCGTGCTGTTTCCTACCCGCCATTCGTTCTGAGAAGCTTAGAAATCCACAGGCCTCGCCAGCGACCGTCAGAGACAGAAGTGTCCAGGCTTTCGAAGCACCAAGTGACAAGTGTGACAAGGGAAAGGCCAAGCCCATTGATTTACACCGGAGGTCTTCTGACTAGACCGGAAAGCCCGTTCGTCAAAGGATATCCCCCATCCCCGTCATGGCGCGAGGTCAGTCGTATCAACAGACTTTTCCTTCTCCGTCTTTGCGGCGTCGCGGCTGTACGACTGTCACAAGAACGCCTTTGTTGGGCTGGTGGCGATAACCCTCGGATAGGTCATGCCAAAGAGGGCAGGCGATTTTGTCGTGTGCGCAGGCCCATCCATCCCGGCGACTTTGCGCCACCTGCGCCGTCAGGGCGGCGAAGATACTGGAGTCAAATCGGCTTGGCCCGAAGTCCGAGGGCACTGCCCTATCAATACGCGTCGGTTGCGTCAAGGGTCTGGTATCACGTCGTCGCGTGGGTTTGTGCGAGATGAAGCTGGTGGCCGTCAGTCTCACCGTCCCCTTACCAAGGGGCAAAAGTGTGTCGCGAGTTCCTCACATATCCTGTCATATTGTATCCAGGAACTGCCCCCGCGACTGCCGATTAGGCTACCGGTACTGTATACAGTGTCGCAATTGCGAGTGAGACCTTAGTTCACTGATTTGGCCCGTGGGCTGATCAAATATCCCCGGGTCCACTCACAGTCCAGAAACCGGACCCACAACGTCGAGGTGATTGGGCCGATGCGGTCGCTTTCCCTGCCTCAATCAGGGCTTGCTTGTGGCGCCTGCGCCCTGTCTGCCAATGCTCTGGGCCCATCAACGCCGTTCGAGAGACCACAGATGCCTCGAGTTACAGCCGCCGAGGCCTTCACGAAGACAGAGCTGAAGTAATTGACGAGACGGAGAGCTGCCATATTCACCTTTACGCGGAATAGTTTGAGTTCTACTTTGAGTCGTGAAAGGAGCAAACTGGTCCGTAGAGGACGTTGATGCTCCTCGTCCTTCCGCGGCCCCGAGTACAAGCAGGAGGGTTTCGTTGCAATTACGACATACGAATAGCGGAACGTCCTTTAGAGATTGTACAGCTGTGTTGCTTCACCTATTACTCACCAACTTCGATTCTTCTGTGGTGCGGAAGAGGGTGTGCTACTTTGCAGCTTCCCTCTCGTGGTCCACCACGCAACTGTGTTCGGATCATCTACCCGAGACCCGCCTGTGTGTTCCCCTCTCTGTTATCATGACCGACTGGAACGGTAAATAGACGGCGGAAAAGCACACGGGATACATCATCCTCTACGGCCAGTCCCACTCGACCGAACCCAATGGCGCTCGAAAAGGGACGAAGCTATTAGGAGCCGGATGGGCTCGAAGCCTTTGCTAACAATGACACGAGGCCTTTTGGGCTGGGAGTTTTGTTACAGTCTGACGATTCGTTCTGGGGTGGAGGAGTGACGCAGGGTCGACCAGCGGATGAGGTGGTCACTGCCTGCGGGGTCTCATCATCGCGCAGGACTTGGGGACAAAGAGTGGCGGATTCGTGGCTTCCATCTCACCCCTCATCGCGGTCTCAGGCACTGCCCGACAGAAAGGATAGTTCTCCAGGAGATTTCACGTTGGGTTTTCAGTGTTAATCCCCCAGGGCTACCCAGAAGCAGCGAGGTTGGTGCATGCGGCACCGACAGGCAGCCACCGACCCGTTTCATCGGGTCGTCCATCCCAAGCTTCGGAAACAGGAGTGCTTTCGGTGTCTGAAGGCAGCCATAGCAGGCGGGCAATACGTAGGTGGGGTGGGACGCACCTTTTCACGAAGATAACCTACATACTGTGTACCTGTAGGCAAAAAGTAATAATACTGTGTACACTGGGGTCTTGAAAATTCCCACTAGCGCCTTGCCTAACAGAGAAAGATGTCCACAAGCCGGGCCAGGGATCACCCATGTACATCCCTCCTGCGGTACGTCCACCGCCTTCGATTTTTCGAGCATATTACCCACCCTTGTTCCCCCAGGGGTGGGCCGCCCACGGATGGCCAAAGGAACATTCTATCCGCCTTCCTTGCTTGTACCAGTCGACCCCTCGCCTACCCCGTCGCTCAAAACTGCCAGCGGCGCCTCCTCTTTACTTCATTCTGCCCACCAACCCATCTTTGACCAGGCTTTGATTTTTCTCTGGTCGTGTGAAATACACAAGAAACTGAAACGAATTTGGAGAGCAAAAATCACATAATTTACGTCGACTCGACCATTAACTACGCCAATCGTCTCCCGACCCGACGCAAGTCTCAGACACCGACGCTTCTCTCGCTGTCCTCGACGGTCCGCTCCTCCGGATCCTCCTCTGCACTGCCGACCGACTCATCATCAGCAACGATCCAGCACGCTTTGTTGTCTTTTTAACGGGGACCACCTAATCCTCGCGGACTTCGTTCCTAGCTCCCCTGTCGAATTGACGTAAAGGCGTGTCGACGTGCCTGGGCTGCGGCCGTTCGCTTCACTAGTCGACCACCGTCGGTTCTCGATCGGCCTCCAGCCACCCAACTCAAACTCCATCCTGTCAGGGAGTTCTGATTTACCTAGGTCAACGTCAATCTCTGCTATTTACCTCGCCTTCTGTTGTCTGTTGCCACAAGCGTCTTCGTGCCCCCGACCACTACCTCTCGGTGGGTCATCCTCTGCGTTCATCCAGGCTTCAAATGACGACGGGCGCAATTTGGGTATAGCTCAGTGGCGCCTAGCTCTTCTATACCCGCAGCCAGCCCCCTTCCCACCGGTACTGGGGTTTCTGCACCCTCCATATTTTCAAGCCATCTGACCGTCCCTCTCGAAAGTCGACGGTCCTCCTTCTCCGGATGCGTTCGTCATAGCACGCATTCCTACCAAACACCACGGGATCTTCGGCGAGACCTCTCGCTCCCCCTCCCTTAAAATTGTCTCCCATCGTCCTCGACACGTACCGGGCGGAGTCTGGTCCATTCAATCCTGCGACACCCCATTCTGATGAAGTCCACTTCGCGAGATTCGTCCCCTCGGACGTCAATACTAGAAGGATGGAACATGGGACTGCGCACGATGCTGCCTACTTCGTCACGGCCACCTAGCGGCGCTTTGCTGTCTACCACATGCAATCCTCCCACGTTATCCGAAATTCTCTCCAACACGTCGTCGCCGCCATGGACGTTAAGCGCTTTTATGGCATACTTGTCACAGAACCACTGCCTTGAGACTCTCGAGTTCACTATGGAGGCCGACCGATATCGGGCGGAATATAACCACGTTTATCGAGAGCAGAAGGAAGGCGGTGCCGAGGAGGACGAATACGTCTGTTCGCTATGGATGAAGCTGATGGAGGCGTACATCGTTCCTTGTGCGCCACGAGAAGTCAACCTTCCGTGTCCCGTCCGCGACAGATTACTCGGCCACCCATGCTCTTCGACACCACCCCATCCGTCTCATCTCGATGAAGCGGTTCGAATTGTATACGAGCTTATGAACGACTCCGTTTTGGTTCCCTTTCTCGAAACTGTCGGGTCCACCTACGTCGATTCTCAGATGGAGGTGGATGGACTTGACCGCCGACATAGCCGAGCCCGCGCACGAGCCACCAAGGATACTTCCCCGACCCGGCACGATGCGAACCGGTCTCCCAACTTCCTGCCTGCTGTGCTTGGCAATAGGACGAGCCGATCGGCCTCTAATTCGACAGAGGCGGTCGACCGAGCAGGTCTGACCGATGATACGGGGAGTGCGAATTCCCCTCCAGCGGCGGAACCAATGACACCACCAATGACCCCTCCTGCACCTGAGTGGAGTCTTACTACATCTCCTCCCGGCGGGCTTCAGAGGGCACTTAATGCGCATAACAACGGTTGGAAGAAAGTTGGCGTGAAGCTTGGCCTGGGCAAGATGATGAAACCCGGCCATGCCAGGCACCCTGCGTCAACATCCTCGGCGACGGAAGGCGACGTTGTAATGGGCGATAGTAGTCCCGATAACCGCTTATGAGAAGAACAGGTCATGCCATACAATGCTACCGGGCTTCCCGCTCCCACTTCCTCTCTCGATCCCTCGAAAGGGCCCAGCCAACTATCGCATCACCACTGGGAGGAACCTCACCCTGGCCATCGCCTCGCTGGCGTGACCGAACGGACTCCTCCGAGTTGGGGCCAGAGGCACGTGGGTGCGGGAGCTACTGGACAGTTCAGGAATGGCATGGCCGCAAAAGGATATCTTGATCTCCGGGTTCACAGGTACCGGATGCAACGACCGTTCATGGTTCGGAGGGATGTTCGCATCAGACGACATCCCAAGGTCTCAGCACGTCGTTCGGAGGCGTACGGGATGAAGAATGGTGGACCTGGCTGCGGCTCGGTGACTGTCGAGCCCCTGCCAGAAACCACAACAGAGGCGCACCCCGAAGACTCCATTGACGGCGACGGTGATACTGCGACTATTACAGACGTTGGCACAGAAGCCGAAGTAGCGACAGTTGTCACGGAACAGACACTTGTTCCACTTGCTCAACGTACGCGTTGCACCCTCGGCGATGTTTCGAATCTTCTGGGCATCTGCGAGGGCGACGATGACGATGGCCGACCGGCCACTGCGTTGAGCCCCGACCAGTTGTGCCCCGGCCCCTGCGAGGATGTGTACGGGTGGGAGGCAGAATTGGAGCGAAAGATGTCGGCCGACGAGCAGAAAAAGGACACGCCGGCCTTCCAGTCGCTTGCAACGTCTGTCCGGCGGAGTAACCAGGGCGCTCGAAAGCTCATACACCGCGTGTTCAGCATGGGGCCCTCGTCAACGGCTGGCGAGTTCAATCCCGGACGAAGAGCCAGCACGGCTAACTAAGAATACGCTTTCCTACGGCTATTCTATCTTTTACCAACGTCGCACCACTCCGGCCGGATTGCTGCGACTCACTTCATCTCAACTTTCCGCAACTTTGTTTGGAACCATCACGAAGCATGTATTATGGCATACACGGCGAAGCATTTAGATGGCGAGTATCTTTGTATCTCTTATTGTCCCGGGGTTGTAATGAGGCGCTCGGTCTTGCTTGCTAGGTTGTTTTACGATTCCCTCTGTGCTTTTCTTAACTGGGCGGATGGTATGATTTTGTGCTAGAAATGAGGGCGTGGGTTGGGAGGGTTGAATGGCATGGCGTCCAGGGCTTTGTTCGAAGGGAAAAGAATCATAATAGAGTGTAATCCCTCTTGATCTCTTGGTTCCTCACCTGTGTCTGTGTGTGTGTGTGTGGTGTGTGTGTTGTGTTTCTTTCATAGTGCTTAATGTTTTCTACTCAGCTGGGAGAAACAACGTAATGGCCCTAGATCAATCACCGTAACAGAGTGGAATCAGGGAATGCAAAAAGAAAAACATACAACACTGGGGATTCGCTGGTGGTCACCCACCCAACTACTAGTCCAGCGCTCTTCGGTTTGACTCTGGGGGAACAGACGGGACCCCGTACTTTCCGAGGGCTATGGTCGTATGTGACCATCTAGGTGAGTGGACCGAGTCATAGGGGCTCCTCGGTGATGACGGGGGAGCCTCGCGTATATCGAACGGAGCTCATGACTTGGGCACTCGCTCTTGTTTACTCCGCGGGCCTTGACGCCACCGAGTAAGGCGAAGGCCGAAAAGCCGTTAGTCAGTGTTTGTCAGGGCCGAGTAAGCTGGGGGCTTGAAATCCTCCCGCCACTTTAGTGAGCAGAAAGATACTATGAGAGAATCGGGAACACAACGGGGTTCACATATCAAGGCAAGACGGCACTTGAGGCCTACATCTGGCTAACTCTGGACCCTCCCATCGTCTAGACCAAGCCTTTAGTTCTCCCATTGCGTGCTCTGCTGCGATCTAAGCTCGATTTACAAATACACAAGCACAGTCTATCCTGCATACCCAGAGCTTCCGTTACACCGCCCTAGCCCACCATGCGAAGGCGTTCACCACAGCCATGAACCAAACCAAGAATCCAGAACTGTACGCCTCTACCCAAGCCTTGAATGTGACCGCGATGGAGGGGCACCCCCCCGAATACTCCTACAGATCTGTGGGGCCATCGTGCCGCGAGTACATCTTCCACTCCAGCGAGCTAGCAAAGTCAAGCTTGCCCTCCTCGACCTGCTTGCGTGTCGATGAGAGCATGGGGCGGGGCAGGCCCATGGACTCGAGGAACGCGACGGCTGCGGTTACTCTGCGTCAGAAAACTCTCATCCGTCGAAGCGATGTCGTTGCACGAGCCAGGTCATTTGAGGGCTATACTTACTCTCTTTCCACTCCAGGTCCTGTCTGTCACTTCCCCACCCCAACTCCTGAGCCATGATATCGATCACCCGCGGCAGCGCCTCTAGCGCAGCTTGCGCGTTGAGGAACGCGAGCCTCGTCCTTCGCGCGAGGACATCTACAGCGGTCTGCGCGTACTCGTGCTTCACGGCATACCGCACCTCACCGTCTACGAATGGGTAAAGCTGGGAGATGCGCTCGCCCCGCGCTGGGAAACGCTTGTCGGTAGGCTGGCACAGCGCGGCGACCGACCAGGCACGGTCGCCGTAACTTTCAGTCAGATGCTTGGCGACATCCGTCTCAACACCAAAATGCTGGATCAAGGGGATGAAGAGCGTCTTGCTGAAGCCGTGGGCGCCGATGAGACGGACCGTGTGCGTCTGGCATGAACCGTCGAGGATGGCACCGTCGTCTACCATGTCGGTTCCGCTGACGGCTGGGGCGTTTTTGAAGGGCTTTGTCTCCAGGCCGAACTCGCGTATTGCGGCATCGACGCACTCCTCCGCCATTTGGCGGTACGTCGTCCACTTCCCACCAGCGCATGTGAGGAGGCCGGAAGGCGAGATCCCTATGAGGTGGTTCCGCACCAAGGATTCCGTGTTTTTAGCCCCGGGATCTTTGACTAGAGGGCGGATACCGGACCACGCCGCTAGTACATCTCCCCGACGAAGGTTGATGTCAGGTGAGATGTAATGCCTGATCTCGTTGAGGATCCACTCGATGGCTTCCTCTTGTGGTAGCGGGTTAGGCGTGATGGCGCATGGGTCGTCCGTCGTGCCCGCAATCGTGTTCCCCTGCCAAGGCAGGAAGAAAATCACGCGGCCATCCGACGTTGACGGGTCAATGAGGCCCATGTTGGCGGGGCTGAAGTAGCCGGGGAGGATGACGTGGACGCCTGATGATGGAGCCACGATGTTCTTGAAGCCGGGATCGTCCATCTTTCGTATTGAGTCCGAAAACGGACCGGTGCAGTTGACGACGCACCTCGCCCTTACAGTTATATCGGGCGACACCTGGCCGTCTCTCGGGGGAATGTTGTCCTTGAGTGTGGCACCGCAGATCTTTCCGTTCTCATCCTTCAACAGCCGCGTCACTTCCATGTGGTTGACAACAGTAGCGCCGTAAAGAGCCGCTGTCATGGCGAGGGACACGTTCATCCGAGAATCATTATGCGCTCCATCGTAGTATACCAAGGCACCGAAGAGATCGGTCCGCTTCAGCATGGGGAACGCCTCGATGGCCTTGCTCTTGGTCAAAAAGTAGGAGCTCTCGATTCCCTCACTGCCCGCAAGCATGTCGTATGCCTTCGTCCCCGCCCAGAAGTAGGGAGCCTTCCACCACGAATCTATTGGGATCATGATGGGTAGCCAGGCACTTAGGTGAGGCGCCGTCTTGAGGAAGTACTTGCGCTCCTTCAGGGCCTCCTTGACTAGCTGATATTGCGAGTAGTCCAGGTTCCACACAGCCTTCTCGAGGTAGCGGACACCGCCGTGGACGAGCTTGGTGCTCTTGCTGCTTGTACCGGAACTGAAGTCATCCCGCTCAACGACGGCGACCCTGAGCCCGCGTGTAGCCGCATCCAAGGCTACTCCAGAGCCGGTGGCACCGCCACCTATGACCAGCATGTCGTACTCGTCATTTCTAGTACCGGAGCTTTGAGAAAGAGTGTTAATCTGCTCCTCTCTAGTCTTGATGTATGGAAACCTTGGAAGCTTGAAGGTTCCGTCGGCGCCATAGATGGGGTGCGGCACGGCTGGGGGTTCGGACCCGGGAATCTCCTTGGGCCGATAGCTGTAGTACAGGAGGCCGCCTCCGGCGAAACCGGTAGCTGTAGCGGGTAGCGCCCATCGTCGGATTATATGGAAGCGGATTGGAGCCATTGTATGCCAACACTGGCCTGCAGCTGTTGGGGTTCGTTCCTAGAGGCACTTAGGTGTGAGGCAGCACAAGGTCGGCTAGCTGCGAGCCCGTAGCCTACAAGACCTGGCACGTACGATGATAGCGTAGGACGGGGGTAGTAGCCAGGAGGATTGGTCTCTCTAGAAGCCGCCGTGCGATGGGTGAAGTATAGGGAAGTATACCACCATAGCTATGATACGATATAACGCAAGGGAGAGGGATGGATGCAGCGTTCGACAGAGGCGGCGATGGAAAGAAAAGAAGAAGGAAGGTTACTGGAATGCTGCACGCCTAAAGAATGTCCACGACAGAATAGAACGTGATGTAATGCTTGGGAAGGGATGAGGATTTGCCGTCGACCTCCAAGCACGTCCTCGGGCCGGTGGGGCTTCGGTGCGGGAGTGACGTCGGTGGGTGTCTGGAGCTCGGATGAGGTACTCCGAAGATTCACTTCAGCGGGGTGTTAGTGGACTACGGCAGGTGATCTCGAGCTCTACGCTCCGCGGAGGGCCGCTTTCCCCAACATTATTGGAATTGACGGGAGACAGGGAGCTGCTGCAGTGTAAAACTGCGCAATGCCACACCTTTGTCTCGCCTGCAGCTAGATTGCCCGCATACATCGGAGGGCTTCATCTTCTCAAATTCGACACAAGTCCCTTTGTCCTTTCACCAGGAATGCCATGTACATACTGGGGATGTAACTTGAAAATGGCCGAGTTCGAGATGGTCCAGGCCAATGAAGGGCGGATGAAGCATGATCTTCTCCAAGCTCTGAAGCTCCCCCACGCTGATGTCGCACGCGGTCGCGGAAAGCCGTTTTCCACCAATGACGTCCCATCGTCTGTTTGCAGTTTGCATGTGAGAGGTGAGCAACGCGCCGAGTTGCGATTCTCCAGACGCCTCTTTGTATAGAATAATGTCCGATAGTTATGGCTGTCTCCAACCATTCCACCTTCCAATGTATGTTGTTGTATATGTGGCCTGGACCCTAGTAGTAACACGCGTACAGTAACACCATCATGAACTCGGAATAAACATATACGTAGCCAGATCCCTAACTCCCAAGCCTAATAGAGGTCTCTACCGTCCTATTCTCCTTCCCACCGGCTTTATAAGAGCTTTAGATGCCCCGTAACTTGGTTCACCAAGCTCTCCGGTGCCGGTCCCACACCGAGAACCGTGAGACTCCCTGCATCGATCTGCGTCCTCCCGGCATCGGCGATGACCTCCGCCGTAACCCCCAGGCTCCGCGCCACTCCCATCAGCTCCATCATCTCATCCTCACTCTTAATCTGCACTGCGATCTTCTTCTGGCCATGCCGCTCCCACCGCCGAAGGAGCCGCGCCTCGGGGGACTCGGGCTTGCGCTGCGCGGCGCGCGTGAGGTGCTTGTAGCATGCGAGGGTCGCGTGGGAGGCTTGCGCAGCGATCTTGCCTGTCGGGGGCGGGGAAGGACAGTTAGCAACTAGCCCGAACCAAGAAAGCCGGGACGCCCGCATGATTTCACTAACCTTTTGTCATGCCCAGGTCTGTGCGAACGACCAGCACCAACTTGCACTCCTCATTCGACTCCTCAGGAACCTTCGTCTTCCCACTCTGCACCCCAGCTCGCAGCCCATCCCTCCGATCCGCCTCCCGCCCATTTGACCAGTTCGGCGCGTGGTCGAGAATCGAGTCCTCCTCGTCGATGTCCGACTCCTCGCTCTCAACAGGATCGACGTAGTTGGCCATCCGCTCATTCTCCAACTCGGGCGAGATCAGGTACCCGCGGATAGCGTAGACGCCCAGAAGGAATCCTGAGAAAACGGAGACGAGGGCCGTCGAGACCAGGACGGCGGCCTGCCTAGTTCCGTCCGCATCCGACATGGTGATGGTGTTGTGGTGTTGGCGAGGTAGCTTGTTCTTCTAATTGGTGCCGTGGAAACTTTTTTTTGCGTGGTGAAGTAGCCGCTATTTTCTCAGCCGCTGGCTCGCCCCACCGTGTCACATCCTGCTGGTTACAGCGGCCTGCACACAGGTCTTAGGTGTTTGACCATCGCCAAAATAGCCACCACTTTCTATTTCCAAAAGTAACGCTGTCTATTCATAACCGCTGTGTCGTAACTTCAACAAAATACCCAAGTCTCATCTAGGCTGAACTGTGGGAGTCTAGACCACCAGAATACATTACGCCGCCGCCAACCTTTCCAACTCACTCATAAATAGGTCTACCGCCCATTCGAGTGTAATTTCCATGTCAATGTCGAGCCCACGCCCGAGCTGCGCCCTGATACCGGCTTTGTCCAAGACTTCCTCGTCAGGGACGCCCTCGACATCACCGTCTTTGAAGAGCCACGCGTGCTCCTCTGCGTAGTTCGGCCACACAATCTTGTCGACATACCCGGGCGGGTCTTTCCAGAACCCCTCGAGTGTAACGTAGCCGTCACGGGCTTCTCTCCGGCGGGTAGCCTTCTCCCGACTAACTAACAGGAACAGTTTGATATCAAGGAGCTTCATGACGGCTTCCATGTCCCGTGAGTAAACAAGAAATCCGTCAAAGAGGCAGAGCCGCAGCCTCCTCTCGTTAAAAATCGCGTGGCCCGGTTTCCCGGGTTTAATCCACTCGGCAACTTTAGCCTTCATGGCATCCACCTTCGCGTCAGACACGGGGCACTTCCCCACCGAGTTCTGGTCCTCTTTGGAGTCCACGTTCGTCTGGCATGTCCGTTTAGCAGGCGCGCCCGAGGAGCGGGGACGGGGCAGGCACCCGTGGTCTGTCCGGGCACGGAGAGAGGTAGGGAGACGGAAACCCACCGGGAAGGTGCCGGTGGCGCGGATGAGCTCGAGAGCCACTCGTAGGTCCGGTACGGAGATGGCTTCAGCGCAGTCCCAGTCCAGGAATCCATGGTGGGTGGGAAGTCTTGCGGTTGCGTCAGTGGCATCACACGATACCCGCGGGATGTGCGCGCGATGTGAGTCGCGGGTTACATGTTGGAGGGGCAGGCTCCTACTCGGATTCGGGTTTGTAAAAGTCATCCTCGTGTAGTATCATAGTATTCGGGAAGATGTCGCGCAGGAGCCTGGCGAGCGTGGTCTTTCCGCTGGACGAGCAGCCGCTGATGGCGACGACGGCAGCCTTCCGGTGGTCCATCGCGGGCACAGTGCACCGTCGACACGCTTGGTAGAGATTGAGTCTAGAAGGGGGGCCCGCTTTTGGGCGTAGGGAGAAAAGTAAATACTGAAGGAGGTGGGTATAAATGCAGTGATGCCAGAGGAGGTATCGGATATTTCGGAGAAGATAAGAAGCTGGTAGATGTGTCGCTGAGAGGGAGGGGTGCGTCCGGTATTAATCACTCCCATTAGCTAAAAGTCCAGCCGCAGGTCTATCCTTCTTGGGCTTGGCACCTGCCAGGCAATATCAGATAAGGGAAAGCCCCAGCGGAAGACGAATATTTTCAGGCGGCTTTTCAAGAGGCTGTTTGCTCTGTCGAGAGGGTAGGGCCTTCCCCACCGGCCCTTAACCAGGATTTGGTCATCTCCTGATATGATATCTTCGTACTTTTACCCCGCGGTGCCCCTCCATGTGGCGCTTGCCAGTCTTGCATACCAACTCTTTCTCCCAGTGGCATCCAATTCAACAAGTTCTCGTGGAGCTCTAATTCCACCATCCGCCATCTCTTTTGGTACTCTCGAGGATAGTTGTCCATAAGTGCAGAGAACCGATCAATTGTCCGATCACAATGGCAACCCACTCGCATGACGGTGGCCCGGCCCACTCCCACAATGGCGTTTCCGCTGCTGAGCACGGCCACTCGCACGAGATCCTGGACGGCCCCGGGAGCTACTTCAACCGAGAGATGCCCATCGTAGAAGGAAGGGACTGGAATGAGAGGGCTTTCACCATTGGCATTGGTGGGTAAGTGTGAAGTGCTCAACCCGACTCCCTCCACCCAGCGCTATTGTCGTCGTCTGTATCGGACACACCGCTATTCACTTCCATTGTCGATATCGTTAACACTATCCCAACCCAGACCTGTCGGCTCTGGCAAGACAGCCCTCATGCTGGCCCTGTCTCGTGCCCTCCGTGAGGAATACAACATCGGCGCCGTGACCAACGACATCTTTACCCGCGAGGACGCTGAGTTTCTCACTAGACACGCCGCCCTCCCGGCCCCGCGCATCCGCGCCATCGAAACCGGAGGCTGCCCCCACGCCGCTGTCCGCGAGGATATTTCCGCCAACCTTGTCGCCCTCGAGGACCTCCAGAGAGAGTTCGGCACCGACTTGCTGTTGATCGAGTCTGGAGGAGACAACCTTGCTGCAAACTACTCCCGGGAGCTTGCTGACTTCATCATCTACGTGATCGATGTTAGCGGGGGTGACAAGATCCCCCGTAAGGGAGGGCCCGGCATCACGCAGAGTGACCTGCTGGTTGTGAACAAGACGGACCTGGCCGAGATTGTCGGGGCTGATTTGGACGTCATGGACAGGGACGCCAGGAAGATGAGGGATGGTGGCCCGACCATTTTCTGCCAAGTCAAGAGCGGAAAGGGAGTCGACCACGTCGTCAACTTGATCCTCAGTGCCTGGAGGGCCAGTGGCGCAGAGAGTGCTTCCAAGGCCCGTGGAGGACCCAGGCCCACCGAGGGTCTGGATACATTGGAGGCGAAATGAGCGGTATGGAGCTCGGAAACAGTTGAGCGAAACTCGCCTTATCCGTGGAGATGCATGTTCTATTGAGCTCATCATGTCATTAACGATACCTAACCCGAAGACCAAAATAACATAACCCGACAACATATAACCAGTTGATTTAACCCTTTTCACCCGTCCATCTCCATTCTGTCAGCATTAACCTGGTCAGCCGGTGCCTCCATCAGCGGGCCCTCCAATGGCCTCGCATTTCTCGGCCACACCCGTTTATAGAGACTGACTCCGATGGCGTCCTGAGGGTTGATACGCCCGTCGAAGGTCGCCTTGAAATAACCGTGGGTGCCAAGAGTCTCCTTGATATACCCGCTCCGCCCCCGCTTCGTCCAGAGCGGCAACGCCTTGAACCAGTCCACGTCCTCCTTGTTGAAGAACATGTACCGGACCGTTACCACCTTCTTGTGGATGTGATACGGGTGGCCGGTGAGGATGATCCTCTTCGCGATGACGCGGGACGTTGAGGGCGGGAGGGCGGTACCTGTCGCGATGAGTGTGAGGCCCACATTGGACTCCTCCGCGCTCTCCGCCTGATCTTCAGAAGTGCGCTTGTAGAAGAGGGCGGGGACGCTGCCCCATGTCACGGGGCCCATAAAGGTCGCAATGGCGCTATCACCTGGGTGGAGGTAACGGTTGTACTTGTGGACGTCGTTGGAGGTCGACCCGGGCTGAGAGAAGAGGGGATTTATCACGAGACGGCGGGGTCCACACTGCATGATGAGCTCGTCCTTAGACTTGATAGACTTAGGGTAGTCTGAACTGAGGTTGATAAGGAAGTTGACAACCGTCTTCTTGTTCTCGTGGCGGAGGAGCGAAAAGAGTGTGGTCGGCCGGGATGGGTCGTATGTTTCCTGGAAATTCGAGGGGATGTCGCGGAGGTGAACATGTACCCGCGTCCCAGGTGCAACACCACCGACTAGCGCCTCCCGCGTCGATCGATTCCGAGCACCGGTGTAGTCTTGAATCTGGAGCAGCCTCCTCCACTCTTCCGGCTCATGGGCGCGATCCTCGTCCTCGAACCAGGGGCTAGTCCGGAGACTCTTTAGACCACGATACCGAGCTAGTCGCTCTCGCGCGAGGACGTTGGGGTGTAACTCGATTTCATCAGGGAACTCCTTGTCCTCCTCAGCTTCATCCTTTCTTCTGGACCGGTATGCTGCAAGTTGCTCCGCGTCTGCCTCCTCATCCGGCTCAATCATCTCGGATTGCGGGTACTCAGACGGGCCTGCCTCGGTTGGCTCATGGCCGGCGTAGCCTTCGAAGCCGTCCTCCGGTCTCGGAGCGTCTCGTCCTCCCAGTTCATCCATATCCAAATCTGTTAGGTCGGAACCCGAGTCAGAAGCTCCGTCATCTAAATACCAGGCGGCCTGATACGCGGACGTTCCTTTCGGTACCCTCTTCTTGACGACGCGCTCCTGCTCTTCCTCCCCCTCGGAGAAGTAGTGGTGATCATCGAGGAGGACACCTTTCTTCGGAGCTACACCGACATCAACCATGCCCTCATCATCGTCCATTACGACTTCCTCCGGAGCAAGTTCAGCGGGGTCTTCGCGGTCATTCGAGGGCACGTCCAAAACATTCTCTTCTCCCTCGTCGTTAGATACCCTTTCCTTCCCCTTTGTCGTGAGCGGGGCCGCGGTTATCTTCTCGATCTGGAATGTGCCCAAATCTCCAACTTGAACAAGCCTGTCCGCCTTCAAGCCCTTGCCTCGTACAACGCCAGTGAAGATGGTTGCTTCAGATGGTGATGACGGGAACCGCACATTCTCAACAAGCATCCAACTTCTCTCATCGCGCCACTTTATGCCCTTGGGCGTTGTGCTGCAGAGTGACCGCATGAGATTCGTGCAGTCTTGCCGGTTGTCGAGGCTGAACAGCTTTTCCTGCTCTGGGTGGAAGTGGGTGATGTATGACTTGAGGGAGGATAGGGTTTGTTGCCTGCTCTTGGCAGACTCGACGGCCCCCAAGCCGTGTATGGCGGTATAGAGACTGGATAAGCCCTGATTCTCGACGCTTCGTAGTATGAGCTCTCCGAGGTGATCCACTTCGGTGTTGGCGGACAGAATAGCGATAACGAAGTCGGCCGTCCTCGCGGCATCCAGGCAGCTGGTGAGGTCGCGGTTGGTCGGCATGTACATCAATTTCTGCTTGAACCTGTCGACCTGGACTGTGGAGCAGCCGCCCTGGACCTCAGCCTCAATGTCGAGGCTGTCGTTAAGTTGTTTGATCGCGGCCTGAGCATCGGCATCGGGGCAGAGAGGGATAACGGCGACAATTCTCGGTGCGCCATCTCGCCCGGAAAATATCTGAGTCTCTTGCTGGTGCTCTTTCCGCTTAGCTAGCTGCTTCTGCTTGGCCTGGTTTCGGCGATCGAACTTCGACATGACGTGCTGATGAGGGGTCTTCCGGACGCCTCTCTCGACTCGGCCTGATGAGGGTAAATAGTTAGAATTTTCAGATTTAGCCTTTTAAAAGCAGAATATAAGACAAACCCTTCGCGCGCTCTCGCAAGTCCCCCTTGGTCGCTTTACGAGACTTGAAGCCCTTGTGAGAGACCTTGGTCGTGGGCCTATGGCTATGAGCCACGGCAGCGGGCATTTTTGCTTCCCCACCTGCCTTGAACCTAAAGGGTAGGGATGCCACTTTGAACCGAGTGCGGGTACAATCAACAGCAGTAGAAAAGTTAAGTTTGGATGTTGCCGTTCGCAGTGGAATGTGCTTTCGTCGCTTCTTGGTGTCAAGCTTTTTGACAAAGGAGGGGTATTCGAATTATGGCGGGACTTTGGCATGGATCAAATTTTGTGCGCCCTATCGATAAGACCCGATAAGATAAGCAGGAAATTTTATCCTCCTCTGCTCGCTCCCCCACGACGACACCGGCTCTGCAAGCACCAACCTCTTTTACTTTCCGAATGACTGATCTTCTTCCGGGGCTGATGTACCGTTAGTCATGGGGGACGCAAAGCCAACCAACGACACCGCCAAAAGACAGGCCCACGGGCCCGGGGAGTCCAACCGGGCTGTGGTAGTACGCAAGTCGCGGACTGATCTCATCCCGCGACACGAACGAGTGAGAGCGCAGCGCCGCCGAGCTGCCGAGGCCGAGTATGGACGAGGGTCAAAACTGAACACGAGGAATATCAAAGACAAGAAGCTCAAGAGAAGCCTCGCGACGCTAGACAGCAAGTTCAACGACGCGGCAGTGAAAGCGAAGGACGCTGAGATCCTCCTCGAGAACACCTCGGGCTTCCTCGAGACCGAGCACGAATTGGAAAGGACTTACAGGGTACGGCAAGATGATATTACGCAGAACTCCGGCGTTGAGACGGCGCAGAAGCGATTTGATCTCAGTCTCACAGAGTTCGGACCTTATGTCTTCGACTACTCGAGGAACGGGCGAGAACTGCTTCTCGGCGGGAGGAAAGGGCACGTGGCGACAATGGACTGGCGGGAAGGCAAACTTGGGTGCGAGATTAATCTGGGGGAGACTGTGAAGGATGTGAAGTGGCTACACAACAACCAATACTTTGCCGTGGCGCAAAAGAAATACACATACATCTACGATCGGAACGGCGTGGAGCTACATTGCTTGAGGAAGCTGATGGACGTTTCACACATGGAGTTCCTCCCCTACCACTTCCTATTAGGAACAATGGTTAGCCCCCCACCCCTCGGCCCTCTCGTTTATGAAACCTTGCTAACGTACGACAGTCATCCACTGGCTGGCTCAAATACCAAGACACTTCCACCGGCGATCTAGTATCCGAAATTCGGACGGGGCTCGGTGCGCCTGTCTCGCTCGCCCAGAACCCCTGGAACGCGATATTACACGCCGGCCACCAGACCGGAACTGTAACGCTCTGGTCGCCCAATACAGCGGAACCCCTCGTCAAGCTATTAGCACACAAGGGCCCTGTGAGATCTCTAGCGGTTGACCGCGGCGGCCGATACATGGTCTCGACGGGACAGGACCTCAAGATGGCTGTGTGGGACATACGCATGTTCAAGGAGGTCAACACCTATTTCACTCGGCAACCCGGCTCCTCAGTTGCCATATCTGACACGGGGCTGACGTCGGTAGCGTGGGGCACGAGCACGACGGTATGGAAGGACCTCTTCTCCACCGAGAAGGTGAAGAACCCTTACATGACATGGGGCGGAGAGGGCAAGAAGATCGAGAGGGTAAAGTGGTGTCCATTTGAGGACGTCCTCGGCCTTGGGCACGACGACGGCTTCTCCTCCATCCTCGTCCCTGGCGCGGGAGAGGCGAACTACGATGCGCTGGAGGTGAACCCTTACGAGAACACGCGGCAGAGGCAGGAGGGCGAGGTCAAGGCGCTCCTCAACAAGCTCAAGCCGGAGATGATCGCGCTAGACCCCAATTTCGTCGGTCAGCTGGACCTCCGGTCGCAGAAGCAGCGCGAGGCGGAGAAGGACCTCGACATGAACACGGACTTAATGGAGGAGCTGCGAAACCGCACGAGGGGCAGGAACAGTGCACTGAAGAAGTACATGCGGAAGCAGCGCAAGAGGAACATCATCGACGAGAAGAGACTGCGGATCGAGGAATTGTACAAGGAGCAGAAGGCGAAGAACGCACAGAGGCAGGACGAAGAGCGGGAGGAGCTGGGGCCTGCGCTGTCAAGGTTTGTGAAAAAGGAATGAAGGAGACGTGCATGGGGTGTGGGGATAATAATACCCATTGTATGAAGTGTTTATGTTATGATCATCTTTCATTGTGCAGATGATATCCATGTGTGAGATATGTGCGCCTTTGGATGAGCCAGAATATCCACCTGAAGCGCTAAGTTAGATCCCTCACTTGGAAATTTCTCTTAAACCTGGGAATAGTGAGACGACACGGACAGCCACCTCTCCGTGTCTAGCCAAACAAGCCAAACAAGCGACGTAACTAAACGCATGAAACTCGTTAATGTCCCATCCCTCCTGACAAACCCTCACACAACCCCGCCTCTAAGCGAACTCGTCATCCTCCCCGCCATCCACCGTCGCCTTCGACACGATGTTGTTCTTCACCCTCAGTAATAGCGCAGTCTTCCACTTGTCCAGCTTGCTAACCTGGTCGTACATGTACAGCTTGTCGGCGAAGTCCTCCGGGTCGCCCGCCTCGACGGCGTTGTAAATATCGTTGAGCAGCATACTCTCGCGCTGCGACGCGAAGGATGAGTCCATGTCAGCGTAGGCGGCAATGGCGCGCTGCGAGGACACGAGGTCACCGGTGGCGAGGTGGCAGATACCCGCCTTAAGGAAGTAGTCCTTGACCGAGTATTTCATCAGGTTGTTGTTGATGGAGGCCCTCGCGACCTTCTCGAAGTTTTCGATTGCCTTGTGGTAATCGCCGTCCAGGGCAGAGAGGTCCGCGACCTTGAGCCAGAGCTTGTTCGCGAGGCTGTAGACAGAGTCAGTAACCTTCTGTGACGAAATCGTCACGGGGGTTTGGGGTTCACGCACGCAAGAGCATTGTCTCCCTCATACCATCCAGCCGCCGCCTCGTAGCACTCCATCGCCTTCTTGTTATCCCCAATCTCCGTCTCGTACAGGTCACCTAGGCTCTCTTTGTGCGTCGCCGCGCGGCGGAAGTTGCCCTTCACGCAGTACCGTTGCACCGCAACGTCTAGACACCTGCTCGCGGCCTCGGCATCGATGGTCCTGTAGGCCTTGAAAGCGTCGACCATGGTGTTGGCGGCGTCGTCGGGTTCGTTTAGGTTCTTCGTCTGGATAGCGGCCGCCTTTTCGAAGGCCTGTCCTGCTTCCCTCACTACATGGCGGCAGGGATGTGAGCAACCTCCCATGGGTCTGAGGTTATTTGGTGGAACACACTCTGCTTCTGCATCTTGAACGAGTTTGCTGCTTGTATGTACAGATCTGCTGCATCTTGGTACTTGATGTCGCGGCCGCCGAAGAAGCTGAAGCCGCCCGAGGCACTGGACAGGGTCTTATCCGCCTATAACCTTTTAGGTTAGTATTTATTGCAGAGGTTCTCCCAAGGCCTAGGGAGGGGGAGCTTGCCTTCTGGAGAAGGGCTCGCGGGTCTTGCGCCATGATGTCTGTGAGAGCAGCAACTCTAGGACGTTGCGGGGTGGATTGATTTGATATTTGATGTGAGAGGGGGTTATGGGCGAGAGTATAGCCTCTGTGATAGGCTCTAGGAAGCAAATTTGCTGATATCGGAGTGCGAATTTCTGTTATCTGAGACGTTGGGTGCTGGAACGAATCCCTATCTGACGACGTCTTGGGAGTCTTAGGTGTTCGATGACGGTGGCGGGGTCGTCCCAAGTGGGCGCCTGTCTGGCGTACGCGGACACTTGGTGGGGCATTAGCGGTCATGCATTGTGTATGGATGGGTCGAACCTAGCCACATATATGAGCCTCACCGTGGCGCTGAGCTTGGCGAACAACCTCACTTCTTTTCCTCAACTAGGGTCTTAAAAGACAGAATTGGAGCAGCACAAACTCACAACACGAATATTTCTCGATAATAACATCATGCCGCCCAGAAAAACCCTTCTCCGACCCTTATATCGCCCCCCCTTAACCCGGTCCTACTCTCACATCCCGGCAAGACCGACCTGGACAACGCGTTCCCTGGTCACTACGACCCCCGAGGAGATATCGCCGGCCCAACTGTCCCATCTCCTCCGCCTCTCTGCTCTCCCTCAGTGCTGTGACACCCAAGAAGAAGCCTCTTTCCTCTCAGACCTCCAGTCTCAGCTCCGATTCGTGAAGCACATACAAGAAGTCGATACGACGGGCATAGAGCCTCTGCAAGCTGTTCGCGACGAAACTTCTGCGGCGAGGGATGCAGCTACGCTGGCGCTGGAGCAATTAGGTGAGACGCTCAAAAATGAAGCTACTGTGGGGCACTATAAGCGGCCGAAACGGGCGCGGGAAGAGATCGACACCAAGGGGGTCGAAGATTGGAATCCGTTAAAAACAGCTTCGAAGACGTTTGGAAGATATTTCGTGGTGGAGAGTGGGAGGGAATCAGCCGAATGATGATGCTGGTAGAAGTGGTCGTACTTTCAGAGCTTCACCATCGCCACATATCGGTAGGAGAAAGGGCAGCAAGGCAAGTTGACGGGATGAGTACTTTATTCATTAACTGTAGGCTATCCTCATCAAGCATGTCCGTGGTCGTTTTGTTACGGTCTCATTTTCTCGTTAATTCTCTCCCCACCATACCCTGCTTAATCTTGATCCATCCTACACTGCGTCTTCCAATGCTGCTGCTATCGTACACTGCTGACACCAGCCACAATTCAGTTCCGTCAGACCGTACCTTAACGTCTAATGCCTAGTTTGATGTTGCGACAGGTAAGATGCTTTCCGTTACCTAGGCCTGAATTGTGCTCTTACCCGGCCTCGAATCGTTGTTCCGGTAGTTGTTGCGCCTCGCTCGACGAGGGAAGCCACCACCTCGGCCCTTTTGACCACGGCTACCCCGCCCACCGCCCCAGGCTTTCTTGCTGTTCTGGCCGTCTTTTTTCTCCGAGCCTGGGGAGGTGCCCTTCGTACTCTTAACCTTGCCATATTTTGCGTCCATGGCTGCGAGGGTTACTTGATCCCTAGCCAACTGGGCGTGGTCGAGATCCTCCCAGCCCAAGCTCTTCAGGATCTTTCCAACCAGAAACTGGTATCGAAGGTGACCGCTAACCATGGAACTAGCATCATAGTTCTCGACACCTAGAGCTCCCATGATAGGCTGCAGGCCAGCAACGCCGAAGTTGGTATTGGAAGTTCGCATCATAAATCCGAGCATATAGTCGTTATCGGAATAGACGTTCACGAGCCGACCGGCCACCACGCTCCGGAGTGTTAGCCAAACACGGGCCTCTGATGGCGCTGGCGTCCCAATCATCACAACAGAATCGATCAAGCCGAACTGCCTTCGCTCGGCGAGAGCCATGAGACACGTGTAGATGACTCGACCAGCAAGGCTGTAGCCGATCAGAGTGACGGGTCGGCTACCATGGATCTTTCTCTGGACCGTGTCGGCCAGTATGAGGCCCGCCTTATCAGCGCGGACCATGCCGATACTCCAGGGGATATCGATTATCTTGCTGATTTTCAAGAGCTCAGCTGGCCAACGTCCGCACTCCATGGTCGCAAAAACTAGTTTCGGTTAACTTCTTTGTACCTCCCAATTTCGTTGTGGTATGCGCTTGGGTGGTGCTCACTGTTCTGCGAAGCAATCGCTCGTTTGGCAATATTCCAAGCGCCACTCTGAACCACGGTGTCCAAGGCTGTTCCCAGGTTCTTCAAAGTGTTCATTTCCCATCGAAAGGCGTGGATCTCGCCTTGGTTTCCGAAACACTTCCACGGACTCGTGATGCTGTCATCCTCCAACAACCAGCCGCTGATAGCGATGACGATTCTCAGCCGTCTGTCCTCGTGATAGACTTCACTCGAGTCCTTGAGGGCAGTCAATACTCTCCCATGCATAGGAACAAAAGCGAAATCCTGAATGTCCTTTGTGTAGGCGTCCATGGGCTTGATCGATGACTTCGCCATATAAATGCCGAAAAGGCCGCCCACCGGTATACCGATCTCTGACATGGGCCCAAGCAACGCCGCGGCGGCCGCTTTCCCGGGACCACCGGCGGCGATAAGCCCTCCAATCCCGGCAGCTACAAGCCCGCGCGAAAGTATGTTTGCTTGCCTCTGCGGCGGTCCTGCGCCAGAACCAGGCCTGCCCTTCCGTGCGGCCTTCAGTTCTTCTGAAAGCTTTAGGGCAGCAACGGGGTCAAAATCGATGGCGGACTGGCCGAGGCCTCTCGCAACTTGGGTCTCGACTTCTTGGTACGCTGCTAGAGGGAGATGGAGAGAGGAGGTCAAGTGGAACATGAGGTTCCTCGAGTACGCCGTGTACTCCTCCAACGATAATAGAAGAAGCAGCGTAACGTGCAGAAGGCGTTTCCTATTCACAAGGGGTAGCTGCCAGAGCGGAGTAGGACTCGGGCGGAATCGCTGGGCCAACTCCGGGTCTGTTTCGTCGAACGGCTGGGGTCGAAGGGGCCCTGTAATGGCTTGTATTAATTTCCGGCTAAGGCACAAAGGAGACTCCGACCTTGACGATCTTGCTTACCGGTACTCCGAACGATTACAGCACCGCGGCCTCTGTTTCCTCGTCCACCACCCCTGCCACCCCGATATCCCCGGCCCCGCCCCAGGAAGTAACTCTGGTCATCGAAATAGTCTTGCGAATGAGCGTCCGCAGCAACACGAATATCCCGAACACGCTGCAACACGGTACTCTGCCACTTCTTGAAGATGGCAAACAGTTCCTTCTTGAGCTCGCCGAGCTGTGGCTCCGAGCCGTTGTGGGTTATACTTGGCATACTAGGAGACGGAGATTGAGTGCCGCGACTAGGATCTCCGGAAGCAGCCGTTTGAGTTGTTTCATCGCTCTCCTGGGGGTCCCCATAGCTGTTTCTCAAGCTTAGCGTCTCAATCGGAACCGAGATGGTGACCCATGCCTTGGTAGTTAAGCACTCCGAATCAGACGGTGTTGGCGGCGGGGAATCGAACACATCGCCAATTTGTCGTATCATCTTCTCCGTGATTCGGGAAATGAGGGTGATGAGGTCCTCTTTCTCAGCGAAGGTGATGATACCCGTGAGGTCCACACCCCGTCGTGACGGCCCGGGATTGCGTCCGCGACCCATGTTGTCGGCTTGAACTCTCGGGAGCGGTTTCTCTCACTTTGGCTGGCTGTCAATGTTAGATAGAGAGCCTAAGCACAGATCTAGACTAGACGAAGGACACTTCGCGCGAGATTTGCAGTGTTGGGAGCGAGGTCATGTCATGGGAGTGGCTCACATGAAGCGTGGCAGTTTCCGCTGAGCTATTGTAGCGGATTGAGGGGATAGTTCGATGCGTCTTCCAGCTCTGTTTAGTTTTCGCTTCAGGGCGTGAAGGGTGACGAAGAATCAATCATACTCCGAAGCGAGTTGAGCAGACCGTTGTGGGAGAAGACGGACGTGGTTTACCGGGATGCCTAGGTAGAGGCCAAAATAACAAGCTCCAGCTGGCAAATGAATCATAGCCGCTTGCTGGAATACCTCAGTCCTTGGTGTTTAGGGATCCTGGGGGAAGGTGCGTTCCTTCTGTTTTGGGACTGCTCTTTTCTTGCGACACTCCTTCGCTCCTTCCTTCTAGCTCTGCTGTCCATGCGATGATGCAATCACGCCTTGAATATCAAGAGTTCGATGAACAGAATATCATTGTGCTTCTCTATCGTACAATGCATAATGGCGTGTTTGTGGTCGAGGAATCGCCGGAGTTGCGAAAGCCATCTGACCGTCTCCTCCGTCTTCTCAATCAAGGAAGGCCCTTCTACAAACATTAACCCGGGAAAGCAAGCCCGCCTCAACCCGGCCAAACACAGCATACTTCCTGCCGTTTCCCGGTGGCGGACTCCTAATAGTGGAAATCTGTCACTGCTCTGGAAATGATAACTTGGAGAAGGCGCTCCACTGAGGAAGATATCGATGAACGCCAATATTGCGTTGAGAGAGATTGGAGTAAGAAGCCTTCGTAGTAAATTCCGCAAATATCCCAAGAAGATAGTGAAACGGACAGATCCAGGACCGCTTGAGAAATAACCTAGAAGGTTTTACTACCAAAAATGAACAATCTCTGCAACTCTTTGGATTCTCCGCTTGAGCGCTTGAGATCAAGTCCTCCTCTGCTCTGTGCCTGGACCCTTGTCCCTGGCTAAAGCCCGTTACCAGCCGGCCGCAGTCTGGCAAAGTCCGATGACGTAATGAGGAATATGCCATTCTAGGGATGCCCGACGTGGGGCAGTTCGTCCCACCACGTGTGACATGGAACGCCACCATCCTCGTCTCACCTGCACCGAAATCTACTCCTACACCCATTACAAATAACCATCAGAGCGATTCGCTAATTCTGATACCTGCTACGGATAGAGATCCTCTGAGAATCCCTTTGATATACTCTTCTACGTTTCATCGAGTCTCCCGCAACCCGGAACACCGCAAAATCCTTCCCGTCAACTCACCCAGCTCGCAACCCTCACTAATCCAAAGCCATGACCTCCCAACCGCGGCCCCAAAGGGAACCCATGCCAGCGACGCAAACGCAAACAGTCACAGCCCTAGAGGAAGCCCCCGAGCGCCCAACCCCCATACTGCGCCTCCGCGGAGCGCACACCTCGCGACGGAGGGTCCAATGGACGGAGGACGTAGTCGACAATGAGAAGCTGAACCGGAAGAAGTCAAAAAGTATGTAGCCCTGCCCGCCCTCTTCCTTCGCTATAGTTAAGGGTGAGAATGAAAAGAAAGTAATAACGGCCGCAGTCTGCTGCATATACCACCGTCCCAAAGCCGTCGATGAATCCTCAGACGAATCCTCATCGTCCTCATCTTCTGACTCCGACTCCGACTCCGACGCGCGGCCGAAACCCAAGCATTCCCATGGAGACAATTGCCCTGGGCACAACCATTCCCACCGTCCTAGCGGACGCCCGAAGGGGAGGAGAGGCGACGGAAAGAAGAAGGACAGGAAGCCGAGCCCGAACGCGTATGAGAGGGTGCCGAAGGTAAAAGGACGACCAACACAGGGTCGTGACGAAAGTGAGAGTAAAACAAAGGCATAACGGCGTTGGCGTGGTGCTCGGATAATTGTCGCACGAGGTCAGGGGCAAAACATTCCACCGCTTGATATTCTGTGTCGCGCGCCTTGCTTACACGTGAAGCGCCCATGATTGAGGTTGGAGAGAAGGGAGCCTGGCGTTTGCTTACAATACGGGTATATAAAGGGAAAACAGGGGATTTAGATATTCGGGTACTCACGTTATAGTTCTTCTTTGGTCATGATCACGTTTGTTGGCAGCATTCAGTGCTAGCCGAGGCCTTCCGCGTTTCACAGTTCCATCAACGCAGCTTAGAGACATTTCGTCTTCGCGATTACAACCTCTCGTCAAAATGATCTAGGCTTCCGAACTAAAACCACCACGTCCCCCAATACGTGAGAATAGACACGACAGATAGTAATTTACAGGTTGTTTTACACCAGCATGGCATCACGCCATACCACGCACTCTTCTTTCCATCGCCGGGAATGACTTCCCATGTCGGCCACGACCCGAGCTCTGGCCCTATTTCATCAAGTCATCTTACACCATCGCTCCGCCATCCCACCGCTATACATTCCACCGCCTCAATAAGGAGACCTCTCACTGGGGCGGCATCGGCCCGACCATGCTGGGTACCTGTTTCCTCACCAGCCCGCGCTTCCTTTGCTCAGGCCTGGGAACCCCCTGAATTGTTCTCGGCTCCCGCATCAACGACGGGTCGAGCTTCGTCGGCGTCCTGCTCACAACCGTCCTGTAGTCGCCTGGGAACTTCGAATTGGGCACCGGTACGGAGGCCGTCCGCCAGATGTGATCACTCTTGTCTGTCAGGTAGTTGTTCGATGTCTTGCTTGCTTTTGACGCATGTCTGCTGGGGCCCGGCCCACTGACCGACGCGCCGTGCGACGCTCGGATGACGGACAGGCGGGATAGGCCATTGCTGAGGTTGGGCCTGCCGCGGGCTTTCTTCGCCAGGAGAATCTCGTCAAAGAGTTTGATGGATTCGTGGGACGCTGGGTGTCTTTCTCGCTCGTGGATGAATTCATTGAACACTGCTGCAAGTTAGCCATCCATTAAGGACATGATGCTTACGCAAATCTTACGCTGTGTCTCACGCATCGTCGCGGCGTACTCCTGTTGCTCATATGGCAGACTCCTCACAAAGCCATCCATGTCGAATGCATAGAGTTGGCCGTTGTTCTTCTGCTCCCTGGTGGGTCGTCCCAAGTGCTTCCTGTATGTGTACATCAGGCTTGCAAGACAGCGGACGAAAGCTACCCGAATACGGTCTTCGTGGAATGCCTGTCGGCAGACGAGGCAAACAAAACCAAGGCAGCGGCCGTGGGAGTATGCCCCGCATCCAGTACACTTATAGATACCGTCGCCTTCAGCTCGGTCGTCGCAGATCGTGCATGAAGCCGCATTGTCCCCACACCACTCAAAGCAGTGGCCCTCAACCCAAGCCGTTGTCTCGGTATCCTGCACAGGCTGAACCATCATATTGGGCATAACGGTGGATGCTGCTATGGTGGACTGCGCATAGGTCGAAGGCGCGTATCCGCCGCCCCCGCCTCCATAAGACGAGATCGAATCCACCGAGATGGCGGAGACGGATGTACTTGCAGAGTGCCCATTCAGGAAAGGGAGGCTCGGACGGTGCATAGGCGCGTGCCTCTCAACGCCGAAGGAGGAGCTACGTCGGGATTTCTCATCAAAGTGCCCAGATCTCTTCTCCCGCAACGTCGCTGCAAATCCTGAGTCGGTCCTGGAGACCGGTGTCGCCGGCATGGGCGGGAAGTTCATGGACATGGGCGAGACCGATGACGGTGGACTAGTCCGCGTGGACTTGCTAGTTCCGGGGCGATCCGACTTTGCGCTGTTGGGCCGTGCTTGCGAAAATGCATTGAAAAGCGGCGGCTGGCCCTTGACTCCGCTCTCCTCTTCACTAAAGGCGGACGAGTTCTGAGACGCCCACTTCCCGAGTGTCCCCTCTGGCGGTGTCGGAGAGAATATGGACGAATTCTCCGCAGAGAATGCGTCGTACGGGAACGTTTCCATCGCGTAGGGAGGAGGCCCAGTTGCTACACCGTATCTCAGCTTTGCCGGCGCCGCCACTTGTAAGAGTGACAGGAGCTTCCGGCGCTGCTGCCGGGGGAGTCGAATGGGCTGGGAAGTAGCGTCGATAGTGTCCTTATCAAGGTCGACAAGAACATAATCGTCTTCAGGTAGTTCGATGTTCTCGTAGCGGCGCTCGATTCCCACAATGTACGGACACGGGGCATCGAGGGCTGATATGAGGCGAGCGGGAAGGATGGGGATGAAGATGCTAGCCCACTTTAGCGGATATAAAAGGCTAGCGAGAGCGTGGCATGCTAGGTGAAGCATGCCAGTGTGTGAGGAAAGGAAAATGATGCGTGACTCCGCCATGGCGTATTCGAACAATATGATGATGTTCTCAATCGACAAGCAGCGGAATAGGGCGTAGATGTCGATTGATCGGGAACCCGGGATTTCGTTCGCAGCTTCCTGCCTCGCGTACAGTCGCAATTCCCTGACACCAAGTTCGACCTGCGTCTTCGACCCCAGTGGATTGAAGCCCTCCACACACAGGTTTACCACATACCTCTCCAGCGGTTGCCAGCGGCCGACCCTAGGCGAGCTCGGCGGGACACGTAATATGGCTCCATCAGTCATGGGCACAACCACGGCTCGGAGCCATTCTTTCCAGAATGGCATTCTCGATGCGTCCCTTCCCAGAATACCGTAGGCCTGCGGAGCCCAGAGACCAGTTTCGCCAGTGGTAAGTCCATCGATCTTCGAGGCAGCGCCGTGGCGAAGGGGCCGTAGCATCTCCGTCATTAAACTTATTTTCTCCTCGACAGCACTGATCTCGTCCTCCAGCCTTTCTCGCTCGGATGAGTCGGACGGAATCTGCGGTAGTGTCGCAAGAAGGTGCGACAAGTGAGATCTCTCACCGGCAAGTCTTACACCAAGGCTCGCTGCCAGTTCTCGCTCTTCATTCGACATATGGCTCTGTCTCCAAGCCTCACACCTCTTCTCCACCTCCTCCGCGACATCAGAGGGCACTGCTGTCCAGACGATAATAGTTATTCCGTATATTTTGGCATTGTCATCCGCCGTCATGGTAAACCCATGCCATGTGGACCTCGGCCGGTCGTCAGACGATACGATCTGGATGTCGTTGGGGAAGGCGAACATTGGGACGTAGTCGGGAAATTTCCCTCGTCGAGCAACTTCGACAGGGGCATTTGTCGGCGGATATCGGTCAAGGAGGACGGGCTCGAACCGCCGTTTCAGCGGGTGCATTTCTGGATCAGTATTCAACGGCTCAGGGGGCGGGATGACGGAGTTGTAGTTGCTCATTCGCTTCGCGGTCTTGATAGAGGCTGTAGGTGGAAGCATGTCAGTATGCAGCTGGGGCTCTGGGTGCTCTGGGATGAGGGTCGAAGTGGGAGAGGCGATGGATGTACTGATACGTGTGAGATCTGACAGACCTGGTTTGGCGGGCCCGGGTTGCTTCCTATTGCTGCTCATGTCCCTGAAGCTCATTTTCCTACGAAGGCTTCCCTTGATACTGCCTCTTATACTCCCCCGGATGCTACGCAATGGGCTCCTCCGGCCTGACTGATCGGCGTCGTCGGCTTTGATTCTTTCGGCGCGAGGGTTTGCCATCGGGGGCCTGGATTGTATCTTCGCACCGGCGGTGAAACTTAGGTCTTCTAGAAAGTGCTCTCTCTCGGCGGCAAATTTGAAGAGCGCGTTGTCGAAGTCGAAATCGGGTAGCCCATGGCTCTCGTTCTGAGTTGACGTGGGAGTAGACGGACCCGCGTTGTTACCGGCATTGTTGGTGGGCCGGATCGTAGCGCTGCTCCGGTTGCTTTTGGTATTTCCGTCCGCATCTTCCACCGTGCTGAAGGAGAACCGAGCTTCGTTGGACAGCTTAGATATCCGATTCTTCGAGCTTTGGCGCGAGTGGCGTGCCGCGGCTTTGGGCGCACCGTTGGCAGAGTCGCTACCTTCTAGCTCATCCTCAGCAATGGTCGATTCTAGTTGAGGCGTGGGTGGAGGGGAGTCGCCGTAGGAGATAGATTCTAAGCCGGCAATCCAAAAATAGTCGGCGAGAGGGACGGACGTGCTCTCCATGACACTATAGCCCTAGCATAAAGCAGGAGGTATTTGCAAAACGGTTCGAGTGTGGTGGAATAACACGAGAGGAATCGTATCGCAGGAATTAGTTATAGGGTACAACTCTTTGATCTTCCAAGTGTATTTCTTGGTCGGAACCAGATAGAGCAGATATCGGTGGTGGAACGGCAGCTATCTTTGTTGTTATGGGCAGGTGAGTGAAGGGGGGTGGTAATCGTTGTAACACCTGTGAGGCACGTACTAGTTAGACTTTTGTGGGATAGTGATAGGCGCTTGGTTCCAGAGGTGGTCTGAAGGCTTGATGTTTTGGAGACAACGAGAGAGGAATTCTGCAGGTCTGGGGAGGGGGAAGGGTCTGGGAATATCACAGAACGGAATATACACACCGCACCCTGGTCCCTTCAGGGAATGTCAACGGAAGTGATGCTGTACTTAGGTGTTGAGCTTCAAAGTTGGAAAAAAAATAGATGGCACCTCCACATTCCAGACTCGGTAACTTGGAGTCTGTTCGAGTCGAGGGTTCGAAGGGGGGAGGAGTGAGCGTGTGCGCGCGATGGAGAAAAGAGGGTTGATTCAGGGACGAGTCTTGGCCGAAGCTAGTTGAGTGTTTGGGCGCATGCGGCACGTCTGGGGTGGGATTTGGGTGTCCCTGTGGCGCAGATGTCACCGCTGGGGTCGCCAGGGGCCGGGG
>JAMBUN010000068.1:0-80100 GCA_030271035.1 Microascus cirrosus
TTACTGATTGTGATCTGGTCTAGAAGTACTTTCCTATAGTAGTAATGTGAGAAGGTACTTCTGATTCAGAAGATTCAGTGTATGTGGGTCGTACCTGAATTAACATTTCAAATCCCTGTGGCCTGTATGCCCACCGCGGTAATACCATAGGGAGGGGACCCCAGACGAACGGGCCTTTTATCCTTATCTCCTCCACACCTTTATCACCACCCGTCGGTGCCTGACGTCCAGACTCAGATCCGTTTCAGTATGCCCCTCAATATATCTTGATAGCCCATGTAGCTTAATTCCACTTCCAATATTATCTTATCGAACACCAGGGAAGCGCAAAATAAAATACGATGACTCCCGACCTGCCCTCCAACGTCCATGTGTCGGCGCACCCGTGCCTCCAGGCGAAGCTCAGCCAGCTTAGGTCCGCGTCCGCCTCGTCGAGGGAGGTCAAGGCCCTCGTGCATGAGATCTCGCTGATACTGGGGTGTGAGGCGCTGGCCTCAAACCTCACCTCCACGCCCGGCCCCACGGTAAGCCAAGGGGTGATCCGCGCTTCGGGCTTTTGAGGTGGCTGATTTGAGTTTTTAGGATAAGACGCCTCTCGGGTTGGAGTACACGAGTGCGGATGTTGAGCCGGGAACGGTGAGCCTCGTGCCCATCCTGCGGTCAGGTCTAGGGATGGTAGAAGGTGAGGTTTCTTTCTGTGGCCACTCAGGCTTACATCCCTAACATTTCCATGCAAGCGGTCCAATCCATACTTCCCTGCGCTGTCCCCGTTCATCACCTTGGTCTCTACCGTGAGCCTCTAACCCTCGAGCCTGTCGAGTATTACAACAACTTGCCTGACCCCTCCTCGTCCTCCGCCGCCTCCAGCCTCGCCATCATCGTGGACCCTATTATTGCCACGGGCGGTACATGCGCCGCAGCAATCCAGACGTTGCGGGACTGGGGCGCGCAGCGGGTTGTGGTGATCTCTATACTAGGGGCGAAAGAGGGCGTGAAGAGGGCGGCGGAGGAATGGGGCGATGGAACAGAGATCTGGCTTGCGGGCGTTGATGGGGAGATCACCGATGGGGGGATGCTGAAGCCTGGAATGGGGGATGTAGGAGATAGGTTGTTCTTAACGATTGGGAAGTAAAGTGCCTTTTACAGCGTTAATGCGGTGTAAGCAGGGTATTGCACGAGTAGTAATGAGTTTACGAGACATCTATTATATTGGTATGAGATCCGTGACGAGCTTGCCCTACGGATTATTATGTTACTGCGTACGCCTCTTCGTCGAGCAACGTACTTGCCTCCCAACTCTCCTCGACCCACTTCGCAGTGACTAGCCGCGGGATCTTTGCCCTTGATGAAATCTCCTTCCGCACTCGGGCGATATCCTCCTTGTCGTTGTCCCTCATAACCACAATGTGGGTTATCTCTGGACTTCCCAAATACCCCACGACCTTGCCGTCCCCGAATTTGACGTAATTCCCCAACTTGAAGCCGGCGAGGCCCGATATATCCCCCCCGTCGTGGAAGTATACGACGCACCGGCCAAAAAGATAACCCTTCAAGTTCTCCAGAGGACGCCCATGCTCCTCGAGCTGTTGGACGAATAGGTCTTTGTCGAACGGATTCGTAAGGCTTTCGAGCTTGGGCATGTGTTTCAGTAAATCCGTCAGCTCCCTTACATCTATATCTCGAGCATAACTGTCCCCGAAACGGTCGGAACTCTCTTCCGCCGCTGCCCGCGCCGCCTCCGTACCGTGGAACAGGTGGTCCCCCTCATACGGGAGAAGATACCCGCCGTTCGGCTGTGCCACGCAGTCTAGCACCCACTTGGGCCGGATGATATCCGCTTCCCCCTTCTTCATCAGGCTCGCGACCGAGACGAGCTTCTTGTCCGCCACGAGAATCATGCCTGATCTAGGGTCAGGGCGCTGGTTGATCGTCCCGCCGTTCTCCTTGATGATGCCCTCCAATTGCGTTTTGGACTTCTTGATCGGCTTCGCGGTGTCACTAAGCACGCAAAACTCCAGCCCCTCAAAGACCTTCGACTTCGGTCCCGCGAACTCGGCGGCTGCAGAGTCAACACCCGCGATGACGAGCTCGCGTTTCGCCCGCTTGGTGGGCCGCCGCTTCCGGTTCTCGACCTTCATATCCTTACTCTCCTGCTCGGCTTTGACACGCATCTGAAGTGCTATAAATTCGTCCTCGTTGAGGGCGGAGTCCCAGCTTCGATCTAGCCTTAGTCGTCGGAACCGAGGGAATCTCAGCGTCAGACCCGCCGCGAAGGACCGCGAAGTGGTGATGCTAGCAGCTTTGACCGATACGACGACCGAGTCCTTCGGCCGGATCCACACATCGGGCTTTTCGATTTTTTCATCGCCCGCGAGAGTCATGTACTCTGTCGGCGGATTCGTCACATCCCACTTGTTCCACTTCCCCTCTGTATGGTGCCGAATCTCAGCGTAGTCGTCCGCTTTGAAGCCGCCACCCACCTTGAAGAAGCTCTTGCACTTCTCGGGGTTCATCCCCGCAGCAATCTCATTCTCTCCGACACGTAGGCCGCAGAGGAAGGAAGAGAGGCCCCCACCACGCCTCCCGGAACCGTAGTACCCGCCGATGACGACACAGTCCAGTGACTCGCCAAACTCGTCCATGTACTCGGGCTTCACCTTCATCCAATCGTCATTGCGGCTGTTGAGACGATACATTGAGCGTGGGTTCTTGAGCACCAGGCCTTCACCGCCCTCTGCGATGACGTTACGGAGCTCCGTCTCGATCATGTCTGGGGAGTTTGCCACGAGGTGAGGATGCAGCTCAAGGCGGCGGTGTACCCCGGGAACAACAGTCTCGAGGGCGCGGTAGCGGTCTCGCAGCGTGTACTGTGCCAACTGCTTATCATTCAGTAAGAGGATGTCGAAGACAAAGAAGACGGGCCGTAAGTCCTTGGCCACCTCGTTTTCGGCCGTCCCAGACTTCTCCTTGATTGCGGCGGTCTTCAGACTCCCGAACGCCTCGGGCATATTCTCCTTCATGTTCCAAGCAACCATCTCCCCGTCGAGGATTAAGTTGCGCACTCTAGGCGAGAACGCGTCTTTAAGGAAGCGAGTGAGCGCTGACGGCTCGTCGTATCCAGATCCATACAGGTCAGTGTAGTCCTTGGCTTTTCGGGAACAGAAGTAGAATGTTTTGCCCCCCGGCTTGTCAGGGTCATCCATCATGTGGAGCTGCATCCTCTCCCCGTCTAGCTTCACCTCTATCCAGTACTCTGGATCATCCTCGGTGACGCCGAGACGGTTGACCATCTTGGGGAAGGTGGTCGTCATCTGGAACTGGGCTAATTGAGGCTGGAATGGTTGACCAAGCTTCAAGCCCGTGTCCTCCTTATGGATACGGATACTCGGATCGCGCAAGTGCCAGCAAACCTGCCTCAGACTGGACGACACGCTGAAGAGAGCTTCGGCATCGGGGTGCCAGTTATAGAAGATGGTGTTCTCCGACGCGCCGATTCGCATCTGTTTGAGGATGATGCGGATGACCCAGAGCATCTCCTCGGCATTCATCTGTTGATAGAAATCCTGGAAGACGGCCAGATTCTCAGCTTCGCTAGACGATGCTGCGAGCTTATCCAGCATTACGTTAACGTCGGCGATAGTGAGATTACCAACCTCGGTCTTCATAGGACGCTTGGAGATGATGTCGTAACATCGGCCAGGGAAATCACCCGCCATCCGCGCCGCCATGGACTGGCCGGGTAGCTTCCAGTGCAGGAGATTGTATCCATCCTCAGACTTTCTATCGATCTTCAACAGCTTCACCAGGAGTTTGCCGATGTTGCTCTCCTTGAGCCCGTACACGGTGCGGTCCCTGTCCTTATCCGGAAGGATAAGGCGCATGGCAGGATAGAAGTCGTCGCCGACCTCGTCCCGCCACCTCCTAATGAACTTTTCGATGATGTGTCGCTTCTGTTCCTGCACTGAGAGGCCGCCTAGGCGATTCCTGGGCCGGCCCGGGGCGGGACCAGTCGGGGTTTTCCTTAGTTCGAGTAGCGGGTTGAATAGGGTCTTGAAGAGCTCCGAAAAGAGCAGGGTCTTGTGAAAATTCCTCGGCCGATCGGCGAACCTGGTGCGAGTGTGAGTGTGAAGCTAGAGTGGATCTCCGAGGCAAGCGGACATACTCTTGGGCTATTTCATCATCTTCATTCTCACCGTACATGCGCTCATCCTCATCCTTGGCCTCCGGATCTGGGGAGCTAGGCCGCTTGACTCTTTGACTCATTTTAATGAGGACGGTTTAAGGAATGGTCAACACGGTGAGAGCCTGAACGGACGGTAGATGCGACCGGTCGGACGCGCTGATGGCGCCAGACGGAACAAAGCGATACGCCACCAAGCAGTTCCGGACAATCGACCGCAACAAGCTCTAATAAGCTGAAATCAGAGCCTCGGTCACATAGTTCGATGTTATGGGATGAGATGCGTTGTAGGGAGATGACTCTCTGGCTGGGTAGCTTTGTCAAGGTTGTTCCAGGCTCTAAATCTCGTGACGCGCCTGCCATTAATCGCCCCGCGTTCTGGAATTCCTGTGTCGCTGCCCGGTATGCCGTTTTCTGATTACTCCCATGTTGCTTCGAAAAGGTTCCAAAATTGGAAGGCTGTTAGACCCAACAAAGTGGGACCAAACGGAGAAAATTCAGCCCAGAACCTGGCATCATATTAAAACGTTCCGCTCTTAACTCCCGTTTTAAGAAACGGAATCGCTTAATATCGTACCGTTCTAAATTGGCCCTGCTCTATCCAGGACCCAGGCTTCAGGTGTCAGATACAGGGATGACACTGGGATGACTAAAAGGGGTTTGTTCACGTTCAGTATCGGAGCTTGGGCCAACTGGTGAACAGAAGAGCTTTCCTCAGTGGTAGACCCAAAATAGAGAATTAACGAAAGACACACACATCAATTGAGGTATTACCTGATTATTGAGTGGTTCATTGATCACTGAAAAAGGCTGTTGACTATACCGGAATGGACTGGATACGCGCTGTGTCTGACATTTATACCTTCTCCTCTTGCTGTTGGGGGCCTCTCCTATCTATGGCTAGTCTCCGGGATCCCGGTCGTCGAGCTTCTGTCTCTAGCCATGCTCAGGGTGTAGGGCATCCGTACTGTGTACTTATCGATGTACTTGGGATGTCTGCCGGCAGGTACTTAGTCAGGGTGATCTGGGGTGCCGAAAATGCACCTACAGCTCAGCCGAAAACGGCATGCAGGGCAGCCACACAGAACTTCATTGCGGAACTAGGCAACCAACTTATCCACATCCACGGAGCTCACTTGCAGAACCGGCCGGCATTTCACCTTTGACGGACACGAAATTTTAAAGATAGAATATAATTCGAATGTTATTCATTCTTTTTTTTGGGGGGGGGGGGGTTCCAATTGCTACTTTCCTGCCGCATTGGCTTCCGCTCACTATATGACTCCGGAGCGCAGCTCGCCTGCTTTCCCCATGCACACTCCGGCTGCGAGATGAGACTAGCCAGCCTGACCCCATCGACGCGCATCATAACTCCAGCTCAGTCCGAGTCCAGCTCGGGGTAGTGCCTGTAGATGCCCACGCCATACTTCTGGCGACGGTCGCTTGCCAGGTACTTCTTGATGTTGGGCCTCTCCTTGACCGCATCATACACCTTGAACACCCTGTCATACTTGCCCGACTTCTCAAGCTTCCCGAGCGCATTCGGGAACGCGAACTTCAGCCCGTCAAGAGTCTACCTACTGTTAGGCCTCGCTTCAAATCACAATGCAGGGCAATAAGTGTGGGGAAAGGCTCACCTGGAAAAGTACCAAGTCGGCGTATGTAAACTCCCCACCATAAAGCCACGGACCATCCCCGCTCTTCTTCCCCTCCAGCACCTTCTCTAGGTGGCCTAGGAACTTCGGCAGTCGTGCACTCGTGTAATCCTTCGCCCGCCTCTTGCTCTCTTCCTTCTGATCCTCGTAGTACAGTCCCGCCGAGATGGGGTGGTGCGTATCGTGCGCCTCGCTCGACAGCCCGTCGAGGATGGTCAGCACCAGGCCATTGATGTGGTAGACTCCCGGGCCCTCGGCGGGGCCGAGCCCGAGGCGTGGAGCAATATACTGGAGGATGTTGGGCGTCTGGTTGATGAGGAAGTTGTTGTGGCGGAGGATTGGGACCGCGAAAAAGGGGGGGTTGTTCTCGTCGCCGACGTTATCGCCTGTCAATTTCAGGACCTCATTGACCGCTGTGTCGGCGTCGCTGACGGCCTTGTCGGTGTAGGGTACGCCGGCCTCCTCGAAAGCTAGGCGGATGAATTCGCCGCGGCCGGGGAGGCCGGGCCAGTAGATCAGCTCGTAGTCAGGGGTAGACATTTTGCTCGGTGAGTTGTGTGGGGATCGTTGGTGAATTTGATATGGTGGGCGGGGCTTGAGGTATGACAGAGGGGAGGGGAGCCTGTCTTTATAGAAGCCTCGACCTGTGGTAAGATCATGTGCCGCGTGCTTGTTACACAGACGGGGCGGGGTTATTCTGGCCCCGGAAGAGAATCCTCTGACAAATTGGTTAGAAAACCGTGTTATGCGTTGATCTGGCCGTGCTCGACATGATGTCATCGCGACGATGAAGCTGGAGTTCACGATTTGGAGAGTCGTATTACGTAGAGTGTGGTTTCTGGAGAAGAAATATACCTGCGTGGGTGTACATAACTATCAGAGCCTCTTTGCTGATGTATTCACATGGGGTATTCGTGAGAAGTGTACGTAAAATCAGCTCGGCGATTGCGGCCACGGGGAACAGTGGAGAGAGCTCGCATGGAAGCTATAAACAGCTCTTCCGAGATTTTGGTCACAGTGGGCCCGCCGGAGCTATTTAGCATCCGAGCGAGGGGGACCTCATCGGAACTATCCACCGTAAGCATCCAAGTTAGCTAGGGAGTAAAAAGTCTCAGAGTTCCCCATCTGAAACCAGTTAATACTCAGCTCACCAGCAGGGTCCTTCTGTGGCGCCATTCGACATCGCAGGGGTAAAGGGGAGAATCACGCCTGTCTCCTTGACAGCTTCGGCAAGGCACGTTAGTGAGCGGGGTCAGCACGTTATTGGCAACGTCACCTTCCTGTTCCATCCCGCTTGCGCGCACCGACCACCCGGCCAGCAGCGGTAGACCGCCCGAGCTATGGCGGGGTCCTGGGGTCCCCTATAAATAACCGCCATCTCCTCCACGTGCGGGCACAACAGGTTGAACTCACCCGGATGGTTTTAGCCACCAAGCACCGCGATGGATCTGGAAAAGGACGGGTTACCGCCGTACAGTGCAGTCGAAGCCGACGCGCTGAAGCGGGCACCGCAATTGAAGGGCAAGCGCCGCTCGGTGCGAAGGTCGCGCGCCATCCGTCTCGTCGCGATCGCGTGCCTCCTCTTCATCGCCTTTGCCCAATGGAAGCAGTTTAGGCAGCCTGAGCAACTGCCTAAGCATCCCCATCTCTCTGCGTCGCGACTTCAGGAGAACCTCGCCACCTGTAAGAAGCTTCGACACAAGCCACAGGATCCCGTTGGTCCCGGCAGGGAGCGCAATGCGCGGTACGTCGAGGGAGAGAAGCCGACGCTCATCCGCAATGCTACCGTGTGGGTTGGTGAGCCGGCGGGGGGCACGAGTGAGGAGGATGCCCGCGCAGGGAAGGGTTTCTCCTGGGTGCGATCGGATGTGTTCCTACAGCGCGGTCTTATTCAAAGGGTGGAGGCCGACATTTCAGTATCCTCGCTGCCAGAGGATACTCTGATCTGGGATGCCCATGGCCGTCAGCTTACTAGCGGCATCATCGACATGCACAGCCACGCCGGGGTGGACTCTCTGCCGAACCTCAAGGGCAACGACGACACGAACGAGCTGTCCGACGACATCACGCCGTATGTTCGCTCCATCGACGGCATCCAGCCCTTGGACCACCAGCTCCAGGTCATCAAGTCCGGCGGCGTGACTACGAGCCTGGTCCTCCCCGGTTCCGGGAACAACATCGGCGGCGAGGCCTACGTGATCAAGCACGCCATTGGAGGCGCTGACGGCCGTACAGAAATCAGCGCCGAAGACATGCTCGCGGACCCGGACCGGAACTGGCGGTACATGAAGATGGCGTGCGGCGAGAACGCCAAGCGCGTGTACGGGAGAGCCGGAGAGAGTGGGCCGTACAGCCGGCTGGGCGAGTCCTGGGAATTCAGGAAGGCGTTTGACACGGCACGGAAGCTGGTTCAGAAGCAGGATGACTGGTGCGACCAGGCGGAGGCGCTGGGAGTTGAGAACCTCTCGGGATATCTACCTGAGGATCTCGAGTGGGAGTCTCTGGGTGCTGTGCTCCGTGGTCAGGTACATGTAAACACACACTGCTACACGATTCCGGACCTCGAGGCGTTCGTAGACCACACGAGCGAGTTCAAGTTCCCTGTCAGGGCGTTCCACCACGCCCACAGCACTTTCCTTGTACCGGAGGTATGTTTTTCCCCGCTATATACTAAAGAGCAGAATTAACAACATTGTCAGATCCTTAAGCGTGCTTATGGAGACCACGCGCCAGCTTCCGCTTTATTTGCAGACAACATGTACTACAAGGCAGAGTCCTATGTTGCATCCGAGTACGCTGGCAAGATCCTCTGGGATAACGGCCTAGACACTGTCTATGTCAGCGACAACCCCGTGCTCAACGCCCAGCACGTCGTCTTCGAGGCGGCTAAGGGCTACAAGTACGGCCTGCCCTACCACGCCGCGCTGGCCAGCGTGACGTCGCTGCCCGCGCACTATCTTGGATTGGGGGAGAGAATCGGTAAAGTCAAGCCAGGGTTTGACGCTGATATCGCGGTCTGGGACAGCGATCCGCTTAGTGTGGGCGCGGCGCCTGTGCAAGTGTGGATTGATGGTACAGCGCAATTCAACGACCCGGTTCTGCTCGAGAAGCCCCCGTCGTCGCCAATTGTACCGGACGAAGGCCTCCTAGTGGTACCTGAGGAACCCGTCAAGGTGAAGGACGTCGTCCTTACAGGGGTCTCAGAAGTTCTACTCCCCGGTAAGGAAGCTATAGGGACGGCTGAAAATCCTCTAACCGTGGTGGTATCGGATGGCGTGATCACCTGCGTCGGCTCCTGCCAGGACGAGCTCAGTCAGGCCTCTGACTCCAGAACCAAGATTGTCAACCTTAACAACGGCTACGTCACCAAGGGCTTCACAGCCTTCGGCTCCCTCATCGGTCTCAACGAGATCGACGCGGAGGCGGACACCGACAACGGCGCAAGCTATGGCAAGGCCTTCAGCCGCGGCGTCGACGGCCTGGCCCTGGACACCAAGAAGCTGCACGTGGCCCACCAGTACGGTGTTACCAAGGCCATCACGGCGCCCAAGTACGGCGGCGGGATCACGCGGCACGGCACGAGCGTGGGGTTCCGCACCAACGCGGCCCATAGCCTCGAGGAAGGGGCCGTGTGGAGAGAGGACGTGGCGGTCCACTACACACTTACGCTGGGTGCCAAAGGCGACGTCACGCCGTCTATATCCAGCGCCGTGGGCAGCCTGCGCCTAGCTCTCCTCGAAGCGATCTCCTCTGACGAGAAGATCATCAACCCGGTTTCGGAAAAGGCGTTCTTGAGGAAGGTCGTCAGGGGCGAAATAGCGCTCGTCCTTTCCGTCCACAGCGCCGACACCATTGCCGCGGTCCTAAGGCTCAAGGAGGACGTTGAGGACGCGGCCCGCGATGCCGCTCTCGACGCGGGACACCCGGCGCCGAAACTCCGTATTGTTATTCTTGGCGGCGCGGAGTCGCATCTCGTGGCGGAGTCGCTCGCCGCGGCGGACGTGGGCGTTGTCCTCGCGCCGCTGCTGTCATACGCCTCGGCGTGGGACGAGCGTCGGGCGCTTACGGGGGCGCCGCTGACGAACGGGACGGCCGTGGACGCGCTAGTTGATGCCGGGGTCACGGTGGGGATCGGGCTGGCGGAGGACTACATCGTTAGGGAACTGGGGCTGCACGCGGGTATCGCGTATAAGAACAGCGAGGGAAAGATTGGAAAGAAGGAAGCGCTGGAGCTGGTCTCTGGGAATCTATACAAGCTTCTCGGGGTGGATGAGCCGGAGGGGGATGTTGTGGTTTTCGAGGGGAGTCCGCTGGAGATTGACGGGCGGGTGAAGGGTGTCGTTAGTCACGGGTTGGTCGATTTGACGGAGTAACCAGATGGCGTCGAGATAGAAGTCGTACGATGGCCTTGCTAGTAGTTCCTTGAGCAATGTTCAGATCTGGATTTTTACAGAGCTGGTAATTGAAAGTCCGTTGAGGGGTCCACTGGCGCTTCCCCGTAGCCGCGGAAGGAACGGATTTACAAGAGCTTATGAATACTGACTAATCCGCTGCGGACATACGGATCCCGCCAGTGCCCCCACTTCCCGGCGCCCCAACCATTTGCTTCCGATGGCGCTGCTATGTTCCCCGTTGTTACGTCCGTTGTTACGCCCAGTCTCGAGGCTTCTTACCTGTAACATATCATTGGAAATCAAAACGATCCTGCGAACCTGCAGTAAGACAGACTGCTCCTTGGAATAATCAGGAGGATAAAAGGACCGCATCGCACCGAGGAGTCACCGGGTATATGTCGTACCTGAGGAGAAGCATCATAGGTGCTATCGTTTGCTTCGTACTCGCCGTTACATATCAATATATGAGCGTCGGAATTACGCTGCAGAGAGCAGCCACCATGTCGCGCGCACCCGTTATCGCTTTATCCCATGGGGGTGGTATGGCACCCTTCTCCTGAATCCACTGAGCTCTTCCTCCGAATATCAGATTTGCCACGTACTAACACAGATGTGAAGGGCCCATGCCTATCCTTGGCGACCCGGGACACAAGGACATTATATACTCTCTCAAAAAACGTGTCCCGCGCCTTCTAGGCCTGGGAACTCCCCAAGCGCCACGAGCCATCGTCCTCGTGACAGCCCACTGGTCCACCCGCACGCCAACCATCTCCTCCGGCACCAGTCCGGACCTCATCTACGACTACTACGGCTTCCCGCCTGAGTCCTACTCCCTCAAGTACCCGGCCCCCGGCTCCCCCTCCGTAGCCGAGGAGGTCAAGAAGGCTATGGAAGCCCAAGGCCTCAAGCCCACCCTGGACGCCTTCCGAGGCTGGGACCACGGCGTCTTCGTGCCCCTCCTCCTCGTCAACCCTAAGGCCGACATCCCGGTCGTGCAGGTCTCCGTGCTCTCCTCCGAGGACCCCGCGCAGCACTTCGCCATGGGCCGCGCGCTAGCCTCCCTTCGCGACCAGAACGTCGCCATCGTGGGATCCGGCTTCGCGTCCTTCCACAACCTGCGCAAGATGGGTGAGCTGATGGGCGGGGGCGCCACATTCTCACCCTTCAAGAAGAGGTCTGACGAGTGGAACGAAGCGCTGGGGGAGGTGGTGCGAAGGGGGAACGAGACGGAGAGGTTGAAAGGGTTGGAGGGGTGGAGGGGGCTGCCGTATGCGGATGAGATGCATCCGAGGGGTGGGGGGGAGCACTTTATGCCGCTGATTGTGTGTGCGGGGGCGGCGGGCGAGGAGGCCTCGGGAGAGTATAGGGATAAGTTTTTGGGTATCGACGTGTGGACTTACTACTGGGGTGGCGGAAAGCTGGAGGAGTAAGGACTTGATATGTTGAACAGTAGCCTCAGAGGTCATGAAAGGACCGAAGCTGAATAGATCACCGAAGTGCGTCTGCAGCCCGTAGATACCATAAATTTTACATCACATACCATCCGAAAACCCCGAATGGATCACCGACGCGGCTATCTCATGTTTGAGGGAGGTTTCTTTGCACGGCGAAGATTAACTTTCGAGGAGGGCGAGAACTATATTCGAGAGGAGAAGACTGTCGCGTTCCAGGTGATTCAGCAATGCGGTGGTTGTTGCCTTATCCCTCTGAGTCGGACCTGCCATCGGTTTTACAGAGGGAGTGGAGAAAGTCGTGCGATAGGCCGGGATGAGGAAGCCTCGATCTATCCAGGAGTCCTACAAATTAGTTCCGTCCTCGAACTATTACATCTCATCATCATGATCTCTTTCCATTGTTCCTTGTATAGAGGCTCCTGCCCCGAGATCTGGAAGCTTTCTAGAAGCCCCTGGATCCTTCCACCATTGTTCTAATGGTGGTACTTCCGTTCCTACAAGAAACCTGCTTCAGGTTGCCTATATGTTGACAGTGACCGCGAATGTCTGACTGGGCTAACCGCGCATGCATGACCTCCCGGCACCTGCCTTGACAGGACCTTGAATCATGCTCCTAAATGAATCTGCCTTCCTTATTCCAGATGGAAACGAGGTCGAATGCCTACTGCATTCCTTCCTGGAAGAAGGATTTGTGCATTAACACATGCTATTGCATCTCCATGCGCCGAGTTGCCTCCCCTAACCGCTGATCTTCCCCTTCCGCTAATATCATCCACAACACAACTTTACACCATTCTCCCATCTTCTTACACCTTTATTCTATCCTCTTGCACCCAGCCTAATGTACACAGCCTTGCACCTTTCTTACAATCCTCCTTTCTGTTTGATATCCGCTAACACAACCTTGCTCGCACTTTGCTTAATATCGCTCACCAAGTCTAATCTTCTTGGCTTCGTCGCTACTTGTGCAGCTTCAAAATCATCTGGGACAGAGTCCCATTGAGGGTCGCGGGAAGGACAACCGGTGTACCTGGGAAGGCCCTGTCAAGGAAGGACGAGATCTGATGTGCTACTTCCTTCAGGCTCTTGCGACCGACGGGCTCGACCTCACCTTGTACGGTGTCTACCCATCAGCCGAAGCAGTTGTTTGCGCGAAGGTGTTGTTGGGGAAATGGTCTTGCCATTTTAGGCAAGAGCTCGGACGGGCGTTGCCACGCTCATGTCTTCCCCTTGTCGAAGTCACGCTATCCTCAACCCCGACAACGCATCGGCGCCATCTCGAAAGCTGGGCTCCCGGGATCATCTTCTTTCCCTTAATCTCCATTCATCGCGCCTCTCTCTGCCCTTCAAAATCTCCGAGGCCGACTCGTGACACCAGGCCCCCTCCACACGACCAGGATGCCGAACGCGCCCTCCGCCCAGCGAGCATAATCAAAAGCAAGGTCAGCAGAAGTCACGAAGTATTCCATGATTACGTTGACAGCCCATCTCCACAAAAAATTTCTGGGGGATTCAAGGAAGAGCTGAAAAAAATTACCGCGCAGGGAGGGAGTGATTGACAAACTTCTTCCTCTTTCCTTTCCGTTCTTTTTCCCGTGGCGGCGAGACGGGTCATAGTTGACTCGAGAGAGGGCAACGCAGGCCTTGGATTTGGGGGCACTGCTGGGTCAACTTGGGCGATGCATCTCCGATGCCAGAGGGTTGGGAAAAAAGGTTCGCCTTCCGCGGGGACACCTCTGCCTGGAAATGATCCCGACAGAATATGTCGAGAAACTTGGCTCGAGATGCCCAACCTGCGCATGCACACACAGAGTGCAGGATCCCAACCCTGCCCGCTCAGCCAACTCCGCTCTGCACCGTAGATAGATCGCAACCCCCATTTTCTACTGGACCACGCTAGATATCGTCCATATCTTTCTGCGGTTTCTGTCGGGGGAAGAGGCCGAAATTCCGGAACTCATAGCCGTCCGATCTTTCTGGTTGTCGGAACGGCACTATATAACCGGGGACATGTGAAAACGCGAACACTGCGTGCTTTTTATTTGTTGCGAGCCGAGGTCAGGTCCGGGGAGATTTTCTCGAAGATCTCGGGATGGGAGTCTTGTCAACACGGGCGGGTAATGAAAATCCGTCGGGGTTGACAATGAAGATCGCGATGCCGATCTCCCGGAGAGATGGAACCTGAGGTGGGATTTTGAGGGACCCATGAGTAGTTCTGTATTTGGGATGTCGGCTCATTTGTCGGAATATGTATGAGACATGAGAAAGGGACATCTGACAATGGTGTTTCTCCGGAATCGGGGCGCGGTTCGTGAAGCCATCGCTGGGACCAATAGGGCGAGACACTCCTTCCGCTTTGGGCCTCTTGGCAATTCTCCCGCCCACTCAGTTTCAACGACACCTCGTAAGTTCAACGTCACATTCCAGCAAATTGGAGGCCAAGTTCATCCCCGGACAATGTTCTTCAGAGAAAGCTTAAAGTACAAGAGGATTTTCTTTGTTTCTATCCTGTCCGCGACCCAAAACAACAAAAGTACTAGCACAAGCGCGACGTCCCGCGCCGAAAAACCCGGCGACTCCCAAAACAAGAGCGCCCAAAATGATAACTAGTAAACATGACCGGGAGTTTTGCATTCCTCCGAGACCCGAATATCCACCTCTATTCTATGCTTGATATCAGGCCAATGTGCATCCAAAAACGCCAGTTCCTATTTTCCTTGCGGCGATTCCCTGGCCTGTCCGGATACCTTCCGTATCCGCGAGAGGCTTAGTAGGTACCCTCGTCACCGCCGGCGTCGCCACCAGCGGGAGGCTGCTCGGGGCTCTCGGACTCCTCGGGAGCAGTGGGCTCCTCGGGCTCATAAGAGCCCTCTTCGCCGCCCTCGGCGGGGGCGGAAGCGGAAGCGTCAGGAGAGCTCGACTCTTCGGCGCCGGAAGGCTCGCTGTCGTCCGAGCCAGAAGGAGCGGAGGGCTCGCTGTCGCCACCCTCGGGGGTCTCGTAGGGCTGCTCCTCGCCCTCGGCGGGAGTGGGCGAGGACTCGGGGGACTCACCGCCCTGCTCACCACCCGGAGGAACCTCAGGAGAGGAGCCCCCGGCGGAAGGAGAAGGCGCAGCCGACTCGCTGCCGCTAGCGCAAGCGTTCTCGGCCGGGGCCTCACCGCCAGCAGGAGCGGAAGGGGCAGGGGCGCCGCCAGCAGGAGCTGAAGGAGCAGGGGCGCCACCGGCGGGAGCCGAAGGGGCAGGGGCGCCGCCAGCAGCAGGAGCAGAAGGGGTAGAGGCGCCGCCAGCAGCAGGAGCAGAAGGGGTAGAGGCGCCGCCAGCAGCAGGAGCAGAAGGGGTAGAGGCGCCGCCGGCAGCAGGAGCAGATGGGGCACCGCCGGCACCAGGGCCGCTGGGCTGCTCCTCGTCACCGCCGCCGTAGCTACCCTGACCACCGCTAGGAGGCTGCTCCGGGGACTCCTCTTCCGCGGGAGCAGAAGGGGCAGCGCTGGACTCGCAAGGAGTCTCGGCAGCGGCAGAGCTGACCTGAGTCTCGAGGGTGGTAGGCGCGGGTGCGGCACCTTCACCGTAGCCCTCGCCACGGATGTGGAGGCCCTGGGCGGAGGCGAGGAGAGCGAGAGTAGCGAGGGAGAACTTCATCGTTTCGGTATTAAAGAATGTCTTGTGCGAGACTTGAAAGAGGTCGGAATGTGCTAGTGGCTGTCCTTGTGGTTGTTGTCTTGGAGGAATGAGTGGCTGTCGTGGATGATCGAGAGAGAAGAAGTTGAAAGGGAGACGGAAGGCTTTTCCTTTATAGACGAGATCGCCTCCCTATTCTTGAACCGGCCCTGGCCTTTGGTCCACATTTCGGGTTCCACGGGGTGTGTGCGGACATTCCAACCATCGCCCCCCTTGCTTATCCTATTTCGCAACATCCCAGCGAACAAAGGGAGCCAGTTCGAACGCCTTCCAACCTCCCTGTAAGCCGGGAAGGGGGGCGACTCGCGCAACCCACAGCCAATCCCGATATAGAAACTGTTTTTAATGAGGAGGACGTCAATCCCGACCCACAACGAGTCTCGCCTTGAGAGCAGCGGCGTCCAACAAGCTTTTTCTCCACCAAGCCATTTTCTCCACCTTGGGGGGGCGGTTCCCACGCGCACGAGGAGGACCAGCCTCCTGGCATGACGCAGCCCGTCTTCGTGTTGCTCGGGAGACCTCCAACTTTCCCAGCGGGATAGCTTGCGGACGAACCGTTCCTGGGTGGTGGAGACAAAAGGAGCTCGGGTCCAGTTGGCCCCGTTTCACCGTACCGACGATCGGCGCTGCGTCAGCGCCAGCGATCATGGTGTGGGAACGATAACTGGAGAACGAGTGGATAGGGAGTCCCATAATACAAAGCGCGGAAAAAAGATCTGAGAAGGTGATCAGCGGTTGTACCTGAATATGGGTGGCCCATGGGCGATAAAAATGGCGCCCCTGTGGGTGAGGACTGCACTCCTGTGGGCGAGCGAGGCGCCCTGAACGAGAACAGGGATCGGGCGGCTGGCAACAGGCCGGCGGCTTCTCTGGCGTATGAGGACCGAGGGTGAGGTTCACACGGTGGGGCTGGCTGGCTGAGAGAGTTTGGAGGTTACAGGGCGCTGGGAGGCCCCCTCACCTTGAGTGCAAAAGGTGGAGCCGTCCGCATAAGCAGGGGGGGAAACGCGACCTGTGATTTCGCCGGGCCCCCACGCTCCATCTCGGTTCTCCCTTCTTGCATGGGTCCAGGGGCCGCCGGTTGGGCCATACGGGGCAATGCCACTCTCTTCCGATCATGATACTGACAGAGCCCATTCTCCCGAGCTCGTATGGAATTCATCCGGGAGCCGACCCAAAGGAAACAGCGTGTTTTGCTGAAACGATGGCGCCACCTCTTAGAAAGGGGTGCAGGCGGCTCTGCGCGGTACGTCACCCGCTGGTCACTGAGAGCAGAAGCGCCCCGCACAACACGTCACCCTACGCTCTTCCAATCAGCTCCCGGCTCGGGAGACGACCGGGGTCCGACAAAACAGGCCTTTTTTGGGGTACGAGTTAATGTCGTCATGGACTCCACCGTACCGCCACTCCTTGGGGCCGCCCCAGATAATTTCAGCATGCCAAGGAATCCGATCAGTGATCTCCCCGCGGGCCGGCGGTTAAGAAAAGCTTGACCTTTCACCCTGCCCGCAGCTGGCCAGGGGGACAGGGGTTGGGTAACCGGGCTGGTACTGGGTCGCGGCCTCCGAAGAGGGCCCGGGAGATTCTTTATTCCAATTTTGGGGCCAGGGCCGGCGGAATGACGACTTGGGCAGTGATCTTCGTCGTGTTCACCTCCCTTGTGGTTCTCCTTGTTGCCCGGGTTGCGAAGCGCCGCTGTGTCCTTGTTAAGGCTCTGTCGGCGATGCCGGCATTACGCATGATAGGACCAGATCGATTGCTTTCAGGAGGTCGGGACGCATGCGGAAGGTTGGCGCGCATTTTCGCAGGGCAGGCGCTTTAGCGTCGTCTCGGATTGAACGCCACATGCGCCAAGCGCTTCCCATATGGCCGGTCCCGGAACATGTTTCGCTTTGTCGTATCCATCACGTTGATCAACCGCGCTCTCTCGTCTTCGAATGATTCTCGATCTCCTTCGGTGGGGCGCTCGATCCGGCGATGGCAGAAGCAGTTGGCGATGATGAATGCAGGGTCGGGCGATGGTGTTGGATGTGTCAGCTACATAAAAACGCAGAGCGAAAATGTATACCGTGTAAGTGCATCATCTATCTATACAATGTTGTCGCCAATGCAGCATGCAACAAGGGGAAGACTTCGGCAGAGCAGGCGAGTCCAGTTGCAGTGTCACTTGTATCAACTTCATCTCTTCTACGCGCAAGGTTGGCTCTAGGCAACCTGCCACTTTTCCGATCATCCCGCATATTTGGCGTCCTCAAAACAAATGTTCCAAGCCCTTCACTGTTACCACTGTGCGCTGGCCACTGCAGATACCAAGACGTACCATCAGAGATCGTAGTTGGGGTTTCTCATCTCGAGTACGCCTTGTCGGTGCAGCTGCGTTGACTGGAGTGATACAGCGAGGAAGAGCATGCAAGGGATGGACAGCGGACATTATTTCAGATCGGTTCCAGAGCCGTGCGGGGTTCTCGACGATTCGTGCCCGAACATCATTCCCACGTTCTTCCTACTTGTACAAGTCCGCTGCGTGTGAACTCTTATTTGGTGCGAATCCCGGGGGCTTCAGATCTGGCGATCAGTGCATATGGAGATTATGCCAAATATATCGACGCCTCTCTAAAAATATCTCAGAGACCACGTAGCGACGTGACAGCCTGGTCACTGTAGTTTGTAAGCTACCACGTCAGCCCACTTTGGATACTCTGTGTCAGTAAATGCGGAATCGGGCGGCGAACTTTGGAAAAGAAACATTCGGCTGAATCTTATGGTATAGTCTGGCTGTGTTTGTAGAGATGGAGGAAAAATATGATATGAGAGCGTGAAATAGGCCCCTGACCATAGCTATTTCTGGACTACGGAATATTTCATGTTTCCTCGAACCATTCTCCTGGTGAGTCATGGTCGTACTAATATACTTATAGGGCCTTAGGTTCAGTGTGCAGCTCGTCCACTTCCACTGATACGAGGATCCTTGATACACTCACTTGACCTGGCGGGTGGGCCCTGATAAAAGATGGCCGACGAACCATGACAGTCCCATATTTTACCCAACGAAGATACGTCCTTTCGCCGCGGTGACCTAGCGGTTATGATTATTATTATGATGATGATGATGATGGAAGAGCGCCCTTCTGAGGATACGCGGTTGAAAAACATGGCGTGAAAATCGTAAAATTTGAAAGGTCCTTCTCGTCGGAAGTTCCGAGTCCTCGGAGCCTCCCCAAGGGAGTTGCAAGGACCCTGGACCAAAGGATTATTGACTAGCTTATGTATTTATATTTCTGGTTGGGCCCCGGGATCATTCACTTGTAGAGACTAAGTGATGCCGAATCGCATACGTGCGGGACGGAGACACGCCGAAAATGACCGGGCGGCTCGGGATTCATTTCCACTATCCGCCTTGGTGACCCACTTTTCCCGGCGATTCGGAACGGAGCTCGGCGCGGAATTACGGCCATTGGCCTGGAACAAACGCCGGGCACCGTAAGTGATTACGAGGAACCAATGTACAAGAAGATCCAAATCGGACTTTTATGTCTGATAGTCATATGATTAAGGGAAGAGTGCGATACTACGGAAGGAATAAAGAAACGCTTCCCAGTGAATTTCATCCATATGTTGACTCACGGCCGAATCGTCCCATCCCTCCACGTTCTCTTCTCCTTCTATTCTCAGAGCAAGGACGGGTTGGACGATCCAAGCAAGTAGTAGACATGGGCTTCAGACAGGACGGCGAGTAGACGGGGGTACGTGCGGAAGAAAGTATTCATGCTTCCTTGGGGTTCACCCGTCGCCATTATGGCTCAAAACTAACTTGTTGCCTCCGCAGCCTTCTACTTGGCTGTCACGAGGGGGTAGATATCAGAACCTTGTCGTTGAAAAGATCTCGGACCTAAGTCGCTCGTTGATAGCGGCTCCCCGGTGCTGGCTTCACAACGGCCGCCGGCTTGGGCTGTTTTAGTCCTTGTTGAACGTTCTGATCCGCATATAAGTACCAGAGTCGGCATTTGTGACCTCGGACAGTCACAACTGAGGGTCACCGGCACTAGGCGCTGTCGTCTCCAACAGGTTGTCTTTCAGTTGCGGTTGCGGTGACATTCGTTGTTCGATATCCCGGGTTGCCGTATTCCACCATCCACCGACCAATCGCTAGTGAAGCGGGTGTATGGCTCAGGGAGGCTTTGAGAACATGCTTCGATTGGGGAGAATCAAAATGCCGTCGGTCAGATGGGAAGCTTGCTTGGGCCTAGGGCCGAGAATCGGAATCGCTTGATGTGGGGAACTTGTTTAGTTTCGATTACTGGAACTGAGATTAACGGACGGAACCTAATGGACGGAGAGTATCATATAGTGAATTGAAATTGTGTGAAGAGATGATAATTCTATGGTGGAGTGCATGTTTCTCATGTGCTTGAACGACCTGCACCTTCTGCACGACAACGCGCTCGGTAGTGGTGTGATACTCGGAACTTGAGAGAGGAAGAAAGACCGAGCGTACGCTATCGTGTGGACACCGAATAGAAGGTGCGACTTCTGCTCCACTTCTAGTGGTGCTGTGTTGAGTTTCAAGGGGTGCGACCTTCGCTCAGCTCCCGTGTAGTGGGGAAGCCACGATCTATGCTGGGAAGTAGTGTGATTCTCGTAAACTTAAAGGGGCAAAGCAGCCCTGCATACTCAATCAGATGTAGCATGTGGAGTCAAGATACGAAGTGCGACTTCCACTCCGCTCCTAGTCATGGTATTGTGGGGGGTTCCGAAGGGGAGGTGCGCCTTCCTCTCGGTTTCCATGTGGTGTGGAGTCCAAGAGCCAGTTGCAGGCGCTCGCTACAACTAACTTCATATTACTCGTGAGCTCAAATCTAAAAGTACAACCCTCCTGACTAGCCTGGTAGAGTGTGGAGTTAATAGGGGAAGTGCGGCCCTCACGATAAGAAGATCGTGGAAGATACCGGACCAACGATTGTTGTCGGCTTCTCCTATGCGATATCGAAGGGCGCGTGTCGTTAAAGTTCAGGGCCGTCGAACTAACGATGCAAGCGAACCTCCAAAATCCACACGAACTAGTGCTCCACGTTGAGCCACACCTAAATTCAAGCTATCGTTTCATTACGCCGAAACAGCACTAGATCCACAAACACATGAGAAACCCCTCATCGGCACAAATCTAGCAATTTACTCCTCCACCTCTTCCTCCGTCTTGGCCGCCTGCCGCGCCTTGTATGCCCTCACCCACTCGCTTGCCCTCGTCATAACCTCCTCCTTCTTACCACTTCCCCTCTCTTCCTCCCAGTTCGCCCACTTCTCAAACCACTTCCTCGCCTGCAGCGGCTTCAGTCCCGGAACCTTGACCCGCCGCTCGAACACATCCCTGATGACCCCTTCGTCGGCGCCGGTCCCGATCTCAAGGTCCAGCAGCTGCCGCCAGATGTCGCCCTTCTTGGGGTACTTGGCCAAGATGCCCTCAAAGAAGGTGCGGCCCTTCTCCGCGTCGCCGCTGGGCGAGCGCCACTCAAGCGCCGCGAAGCGGACGGACGTGGTGAGGTGGTGCTTGGGGTCGAGGGACTGGTGGGCGCGCGGGAGGAGGGCACGGGCGCGGACCGGATCGGAGCAGGTGATGGAGAGGAAATGCGCGTAGTTGAGCCAGAGCTGGGGGGCTTTGGCGCCAAACTTCTTGACCATCTTCTGGAAGAGCTCATCGGCCTCCTGTAGTCTTTGTTAGCTGTCTGAGTGATCTATGATGGGTGACCGTGGGGGAATCTTACCTTGTGCTTGCCCGTCCTGATGTAGATGCTCGCAAGCCTCTCGTGCACCTCCTGCTCGTCATTGTACTGACACGCCTTCTTGAACACCTCGTCCAGCGTCTCCTTGTTCCCGTACACCATCTCCAAGTTGAGGTACGCGATCCAGACGTTTAGCTTCTCCGTCTGCTCCCGGATGTTGATTGTCCTCAGCGCCCGCTCCGCGATCTCCCGCGCCTTGCTCAGCTCGCTGACCTGCATCTGGAGCGCCATGTACGCGATCCAGAGCTCTGACGAATCCGGCTGGCCCAGAAGGAGACGCTCGTAGTCTGTGGCGCTCTGCGGGCCGTTGACGTCGAGCTCCGCCGTCTTGTCGACTTCGATGCGCGCTTTCTTGCGCGTCTTGCGGGCTTCCTTGGCGCTGGTACTTGGGTCATCGTTCTCAGATTGGGAAGCGGCGTCGCCAAAGGCGTCGGCTGTCCAGTCGTATTTAGACCCCAGGCCGCCGAGTTTCGCACCCCCTTCAACCTCATCTTCCTCGTCGCTACTGTCTTCAGAATCGGGCCCTTCTATGACGGGCGCACCGCCCAGCGAGACGCCTTCCATTTCGTCATCGCTATCATCAACGGGCTTCCGATCATCATCCACATCTTCCATATCCAAATCAGAATCCTCTGAGTCAGAATTCGAGTCGAAATGCGACGGTTTCAGGCTAAAGTTGACACGCTTCTTCTCAATGTCCACGAGAATGACGTAAACCTTGACGGCATCACCCTCACTGTACAGCTTCTGGGGATCCGCAACGGGGTTCTCCGCCATCTCACTCCGATGGCACAGACCCCGGACATTGGCTGAGTGGTCGATCTCGATAAAGGCACCATAGGACTCGACCTTGCGGACCCTACCGGTTAGGATCTGGCCCTCCTTGATGTCGTGGAAGGTGGTGAGGGGCACATAATCCTTCTCTACCGCCGACTCCTTCAGACTCATGTCGATGCGCCCAGCTGCCTCATCGACGGAGAGTACCCGCCCCTTGACCAGCTGATCGACCTGGAACTCTTCCTTCCACTTCTTGAGAAACCTGTCTGACAGATTTGCGATCTTGACGTGGGCAACGACGTGACCACCCAAAGCAACGAAAAGACCGACATCCGAGACCGACTTGACGAAACCCCGCACGACGTCTCCCGCGGAGATTTGCGACACGTTGCTAATCTCCCGATCCGCCACCGTAGCCGCCGAGTTGAGGATACGAGACGGCCGGGTGGAGAGCCGAAGGCGTTTGTTTGACTTGTCAGCTTCAACAACGGATACCTTGACGATGTCGTTCTTCTTGAAGTTCGTCGGCTTCGCTTCGTCATAATCATCCGCGATATCGGGAAGGTGGATGGGGCCCGCAAGGTTGTTGCTGAGCTGGACGACAACCTGGCGCTCACTGGTCTTCGTGACCCGGGCGGACAGAATGTCGTTCGGCTTCAGGTCATCCCACGAGAGGGAGGACGTAGATGCAAGGCGACTCGCCGAGACATCTATCCGCCCGGTCTCAGCATTGACATTCAGCACCTGCACCTTGAGGGCAGAGCCGACAGGGAAGTTTTTGGGGATATCCGCGAGTGCCGACAGTTCGTCCGTGATATCGGTGCCGTTTAAGCGGCTTCGCACAAAGGGGGAGAGGTTGACCCATATGTGCTTGCTCGCCGTCGAGTTGACGAAGGCGGGGTGTTCAGTTCCAACCTTGACCTTTTCGATGGTCAAGGGCTCTAGACTGGCCCCTTTCAAATCGCTCGGTTTCGCTGTTAGCTCCAAGAGCTGATGACTGGATCCCCGGTGGGAAATTGGAAGGAACCGATGATTCCTGGCGTCGTGGGTCCCGAGAACACGGACAGTCATGGTGTCTCCTTGCTTATAGCTAGCAAGGGGCTGTTTGGGGTCCTCAATGTCCTCGAACTTGTCAAACAACTGAGACATGTCAATCCGCCCCTGCTGCCCCTCTCCAAGCCTCACATTCAACTGCGTGTCGCGAACGGAAGCGACGGTGGCTGTCGTCACTGAGCCGACGACAAGCTCGGCCTTGGCGCTCGCCGTATCCTCTGAGCTGGCAAGGGCTGCCACAAGGCGGCCCTGGTCCTGAATGACGGACACGATTTTGACCGACAGCGACTGGAGCTTCGGCATTCCAAAGTCGGGCTTGTCTTGATCATCAGCCGGAATACGGGCTTTCGGCAAGAGAGCGCGCGCGCTGCCGCCGAACTGCACTAGCACGCCCGCTGGTATCACGTCCCTGACGAATCCGGCCAGGACGTCGCCCACCTTAGCGGAGCTCGCATCCAGAAGAAGCTTGCCCTGCTTCTGGGCTTCGATCAAACTCGGTTTCCGGGTCAGGGCCAGAGCTCTCCGGCTGCTGTGCTTATCAATGACCATCAACCCACCGAGCGTTTGACCAACACGGATGCGCTTCAACTCGGACTGACACTTCTTGGCTGACTTGTCTGTTAGGTGGCCGACGGGAAGCGTCGCGCGTAGACCGCTGCCTTCAAGCTCAAGGATGACATCTTCGGTCTTCTCCGTGACCTTTCCTGATACGAGGTCTCCGATCTCGATCTGTTTTAGGGCGGCCTGCTTCTCAACACTAAAGGACGAAGGGTCTTTGCAGGAGACAACCAGCCTGTTTATCTCCGGGTCGACCTCGATGACGTGGAGACTGACGACCTGGCCGGCACGGAAATGCTGGGCGGGATCCCGAATAAAGGCCTCGCTCATCTCAGAACGAGGTAGGAAGCCTCGGAGAGAACCGTAGAACTGAATGGACGCACCAGTTGGCATAACCTTGGTGATGGTTCCAGGAACCTGCATGCCGACAGAGACATCGTTGAAAGACTTCACCACAGGTGCGTCCGAATTGACCAGAGTCTTCTTGAGAGTAAGGCGCATTTGCCGCCGTCGAAGGTCGACCGAGAGCACCCTTGCCTTGACGGTCATCCCCTCGCGGAACTTCTTCTCGGGGTGCTGCAGTTGGACATCCGACAGATGCCTGTCCGTGATGAAACCCGTGATACCATCTTCGAGCTTCACGACGAGGCCCTTAACACCTTCGCCGCCGATAACTACGGCTTCAATGTTACAGCTGACAACGGCACCAATGGGGACATCCTCAAGCCGGAGGTACTGTTTGTCGAGGACGCTCTGCTCGAAGGACAGTTGGAACAGTCCATCTATGGGGTTGTATCCGAGGATACGACCACGGTGTACGGTATCGAGCTTGTAGGGCCCGCTGGTTTCGTATAGAGCATCGATCTTGCCATCTTTGACGCGCGAGATATGCACAGATCCCCGGAAGCCGTCCACGCCGATATCAACGAAGAGCCCAATGTCATTCTCCACTTTCTTGACGACGCACTTCTCCACGATCGAGGATATAGGAAGTGCCGCAAGGGGGCTCTTCGCGGACTTATTAGAGCCAGCGGTCTTCTGCGTAAGGTTTAGGATGTGCGGGAGTAGGGAGATGCCGAGCTTGGGATCCTTTGCGGTGACAAAGTTGCAGATTACTCTGCCCTTGATCTTAGAGCCAACCTTGTACAGAGATTCTAGATCAGCAGAGTCGGTTGCTACACCCGAGTGGAAAATATCCGCCGTGACGTCCAGGTTACCAAGGACCTTCCCGACAACACCTCCCCAGGTAGTCTCCGACACTAAAACCTCGACAACACTTCCAGGGAGGAAAGTGTTGATCGTGGTCGCATCGTATGGCAGCGCTTTGAGGGAGCCGAGCTTATCAGCGAGCGTCGTCAGCTGCACGACCCGCTTGTTCGGGCTCCTGCCAGTGGCGAGGCAGAGGAAAGTGTTCCCGGGCTGTAGCCGGTCTTTAGAGATACTCGTGTCGATCTCCTTGGAAGGCAAAAACCCGCCAATCTCCAGTCCTTGCAGCCCGATGTCCATGACACATCCGTGATCCTCAACACTGACTATCGATGCCATGAGCGAAGTGCTCGTGACTACGTCGTCGCTCGTAAGGTCCGGGTTCGTGTCCGACGGTCGGAGCGAAAGCTCTATCCGCCGCTTCGGCTTAGTCTTCTTTGTCGAGTTGGGCTCCTCAGAAGTCGACAGAACGCACGCACGTACGTATTGCCCAATGGCGAAAAGGGAAGCGAGATCGACATCCTGGTTGGTGGATTCCTCTTCGTCTTCCTCGTCGGAATTGTTTTCGAGGTTTTCGAGGCGGGAGGTGAGGGCATCCGAAATCGCGGTGATAGAAACGCGGCCGGTGAGGTTGTTCGGAAGGGCAACTTCCATATCGAGGGGGTTAATAGCGATTATTTGCCCAAGGACGAGCGATCCTTTCGCCAGCCTCTATGACAACGGCGTATTAGCGTGGTCCATACAAGCTGGAGTTTCCGCCTACCTTGAAGTTCAAGCTCTCCACCTTGACAGCATCCTCCGCGCGCACAGGGTGGGATGCCTGCTTGTCCGATTTCTTCAAATTCCTGTCCTTCTTTTTCTTGGTCTTTGACTTGGAGGCGACCTCGAGCTCATCCTCGTCCTGAGCGTCGGCTTTGGCCCTCATCTGGATTTGCTTCTGCTCAAGAGGGGTGAGGATGCTTGCACCCCCACGGGGAAACATTGGCTCCTCATCCTTGAGAAAAGAGACAACGGAGGGCTTTGCTGGCTGGGAGTCCGAGGTCCCGGCATCCTTTGCATTACCTGTCTTGGGCGGCTTGTCTGTCTTCGCAGGTTTCGTTTTCTTTTTATCGAGGGTATCGGTCTTTTTCCGCTTCGCAGGGTTGTCTTTTGAGGCCTTGACGGCTTCGGGGCCGTTCTTGCGTTTCAAGGCGCTCATGATGTACGGAAACGCCCTGTAAGTGCAAGTGAACGGCTGTAACAGGGCTTCGCAGATATCGCAAGAAGCGCCTTTCAATGCCTCGAGATTTTTTTTTTTTTTTAAAATCCGTCCCCCAAATGCGACAAAGTGGATCCCCCCACTAGCACCGATAAGATAAGAGTATTTTGCCGAAAATCTGCCAGAGGGACAGAGTCCCACCCAATCAGGGCCCGCAGAGGGCGCAGCTGTTTGGCGGGGCGGCGCTTGTGACGACACTGGCCGGACTCTAAGGCAACCAAGTTACCGACTCCCTTTAAGCTTCGTTCTTGACCGTTTTCGATGACCAGCCAAGAAAAAGGCATAGATGTAAGGCTGGAGGCTCCGCAACTTAAAGATGATGCGCCGAAAGCGGCCGAAGCCGAATCCCGTCGATGCGCTATCCACTCCTCCATCCCAATCACCGAGCGACCCACGGGGAGCCTCGGCTCCCGACCTGAGCTCTCCTTCCCGAGATATGCCGCCTCCACCGCGAAGACAGGAGACGAGCCCCAGCATGCCCTCGTCAGTACCGAAGCATCTCGGGAAACAGGTTCGTCGTATTACCACCAAACAGTACCGCCGAGACTGACTTACGTTTGCTAGGCCTACAAGACGAGAAGCTGGTACGGGTCGTGGCCGCGGGCTCCCAAATCCTCGCCCTCAACGCAGGTCGCAACAGCAGATATTCTCGGCGATACGATAAAGCCTTCAAGTACCCCTGATCTTACGCGATTCGATTCTCGCAAAACACCCCCTGCGAGTCTCTCGAGATCGACTTCGACGACCTCCCTAAACAAGATGGCCCGGCCAGGAACGGATCCCCAAGAGGTTGAGGATACAGATAATAGAAATGTAGGAGTGGCTGAAGACGGGAAATGGGATGTGAAAAACAAAGGAGCAGAGGTGTCAAGGGTTGTCGATAAAGGTACAAATCAGTCGAACGAACCCACTGTCGATGCAGGGAAACCTGCCAGTAGAAACACCGAGGACACAGTACCAATTCCACCGGAGACTGAACAAGCGGAACAACAACGACCGGATACGTCGTCGGGCTGGCTGTCTTGGTTTGGTCGGTCCCCGGCGCCTCCATCCACACCGGAGCTAGCTCAAGATAAGCCGTCGACTGATACCGGTAAGGAGGCCCAAGAGGAGGAATCGCGGAAGGATGAGGAACCATCAAAATCATTGGACCGGCCCTCGGTTTCTGAGCAGCCTAGTGTCTCGGAGCCGAGAGATAAAGGGTTGGCCATAGACGAGCAAGAACCACCCTCAGGAGAAGACGCACCAACCACAAAGTCGACGGCTACTAGTTCCTGGTTTGGATTATGGTCATCGCGAGCAATAACGCGCTCAGAGCCGGTGGCTGAGATGGCGGAGACATCCGAAACCGCCCATAACACGCCAATATCAAAACCTGACGCAGACGTGTACATGGCAGATGCTCCTTCAGCAACGCCAAATGAGCCTAGCAAACCACCCTCCGCAGGATCAACGTGGGCTTTTTGGTCCCGGGCCACTCGCACGTCGGAAAGCCGTGAAGTCAAGTCACAGGAAGAGTCCGGCGAATTGGCAGTGTTCGGGGAGGGTTCTGAATCGCATCCTCTACCCGCTAGCAGCCCAGAGGCCAATGCCCCCGGTATAAAGCCCGACATTCGGGCGAAAGACCGACCAGAGACGCCTGTCGCGGCTCGGGCAAAGAATAATAAGAGAGCACGTCCAGATTCAATGGAAATCGACGTTCCGGTGCCTGAGACGCCAAAATCCGAGCAGAAACAAGGCAAGTTGGCAAAGGGAGCCAAAAAAGACGGACAACCAAGTCCAGCACCAAACCATACCGAGACGCCAACGAAAGTGAAGACGCCCCTCAAGGACACAGCCGGGGCAGCGCTTCCAGCGAACCTACTTCTACCGTCATTCAGTGGTACCTACAGGATGAAGGAGAACCCGTCCATCATGCGCCAGATCGCCGACTTCTTGTTGCGGACGAGACAACCTCCTGCCAACCATGTCTACCGTGTACAAGAGCCACCGAAAATCAAGAAAGCCCTCGCCATCGGTATCCATGGCCTATTCCCAGCGTATTATCTCAAACCTATCATCGGACAGCCGACAGGGACGTCGCTTCGGTTCGCGAACCTTGCTGCGGAAGCCATTAGGCGGTGGGCCGACGACCATGGACAGGGGGACTGTGAGATCGAGAAGGTCGCCTTGGAGGGAGAAGGCAAGATTACTGATCGAGTGAATAACCTCTGGACGCTGTTGCTTAACTGGATCGACCATATCCGTCACTCAGATCTCATAATCTTCGCGTGTCATTCGCAGGGGGTTCCCGTGACCATGATACTTCTGGCGAAGCTTATCGACCTTGGCATCGTCACGAAGGCCAAAATTGGTGTTTGCGCTATGGGTTAGAACCCCCCCGTGGCTATTCTTATGATTACAACTGCTAACGTAGTAGCAGCCGGAGTTTCATTGGGCCCGTTCCCTGACTACAAGTCTAGCATGGGCATATTTATGGGCGCGGCAGCCGAGCTATGGGATCTAGCCAACCCGGTTAGCGAAGTGTCACGGCGCTACTCTGCAGCGTTGAAGGAAGTCCTGGACTATGGCGTTCGCATAACCTTTATCGGCAGTATCGACGACCAGCTCGTCCCGATGGAGGTATGTTTCTCTACGTAACAGCAGCTAGATACCTACTAACATATTTCCTCAGTCGGCCGTCTGCTCACCAGCTAATCACCCTTACATCTACCGGGCTGTCTTTATCGACGGTAGAATTCATGCTCCCGACTTGTGAGTCTCCTGCGAGCCCTATGACCTAGCCGTAACTGACATGTGTGGTAGCATCGCAAACCTAGTTGGATTTGCGTTAAAACTCAGGAATCTCGGCGTGTCAGACCACGGGCTTATTCGAGAGCTTTCCATCCCGCTAGCCGGCAGCTTATACACCGGGGAGGGTCACTCACGCATCTATTTTGACGACCGAGTTTACGAGTGCGTCCCCCCGCACTCAGTCCCCGTTCTCATGCCCGTCCATATACTAACTCGCTCCCAGTCTCGCCGTCTCCCACGCCCTCGAAACAACCGACGTACCTCCCAACACACCCTCCTCCTTTCCCAAGGCCGCGGGGCTCTCCACACCAAATCCCTACCACCTACCCTGGGTTATGCGCGGTCTGCTGGAGGAGGACTTTGTCAAGACGGAGCTGTGGGCCGAGACGGATGAGCTCCTAAGGCAGTTCGACGCGTGGAAGCCTACTACGAAGGCGCTGAAGGACGTGAAATACCGGTTGGAGGCCGTGCGGTCGAAGCTTTAGCGTATTTAGACTTGCATCAGGTTTGACGATTGTTTCTCTTTGCAATTTTCGCTTGGAGTTGGATATGGAGTGGCGTTGTAGGGAGAGTGGCGATTAGGATATATCGGACATTTAAGAGGACTTGAGATTTGAGAGGACATACCCTAAGAGGGTTATTTGGAGTTAGTTTGATCCATAGAGCTGGGATTGGTTCCTAGATCGCAATTGATGATTTGATTTTGCTCTTCTAGTCTCCTTTATCGGGTTCTTAAACCTGTCCATTGAATGCGAATCAATTTCATACCACTAGAGTCGATACAAAAACGAACCGAGTGGTGATGCCTCGCTCATGGATACCATGCACCAAGTATCTGCCCTATAGCTAACAAAGGGCTATATACAACTATCCTCTCCCTGGTATAGTACAGTAAACACCCTCCGCCATTAACCCTATTGTTACAAAACGATTCCCACAACCGCTAAAACACCCTGCCCTTTTCTGCTCCCTCAATCACTCTTGACCCTCCTACCAAGCCCCCATCCATAGATCATCGCCTGGATCTGCTCCCAGCTCGCCAGCCCCACAGGCTGTGCCTCCTGCAGCACCACCGTCGGCGGGCCTTTGCCGAACACCTTGGCCGCCACGCGCCGCAGATCCCCGACCGTCAGCGCATCGATACGCCTGCACATGTCCGCGACGGGGATCTTGCGCCCGTGGATCTGCACCTGACGGCCGAGGTCCTCCAGCTCGACCATGCGGCTCTCGAGGTTCATCAGCAAGCTGGACCGCAGCTGGTGCTTCGCACGCGCGACCTCATTCTCCTTGAGGGCACCGTACCCAGTGTCGAGCGAGAGCGACTTAAGCTCGCGACACATGACGTCCAGCATGGAGGCCGTGCGGCCCGGGATGCACGAGGCAGAGATACCCACGAGGCCCGAGTCCGTGTAGGTATGGTTGAAGGCGAGGCACGACTCCACCCACGCATGCTGGTTCAGCACATTGGTGTACAACCGCGAGTACATGCCCTTGCCGGGCCCGCCCGCCGAGAAGGATCCACCGCCACCGAGGAGGAACTGCAGCGTGGCGAGGGCGTAGATATCCTCCGACACGATGGGCAGGCCCTCGAAGGCGAGGTGGATGTGCGAGAAGGACGGGAGGGCGGGGTTAGGTGAGGGAGGCGCAGGCGGGAGTGTGAGGAAGCCGCCGGTGTACTTGGCCGCGCGGAAGACGCTCGGATCAAGGGGTTCGTTAGCGGAGGCCGCGGTGGAGAGGTTCTTGAAGAAGGGGACGCGGGAAAGGAGGTTAGAGGATTTGGAGGAGGCGGCGTATGAGGCGGCTGTTAGGGACGACTCGGCATTACTCCTTGAATCCGCCGATGTCTCCGAGCTGGTTTCAGGCTGTTCCGAGGCCTTCATGTCTCCAAAATACTGCTCCGCAAGTTTAACGGCCGAAGCATGATCCATCCCCGCGAATGCCACGACCATCCTCTCTGGCTTGTAGAAGAGGTCGCGATACTTCTTCACCGTATCCGCGTTAATCTCCCCCAGCCTCTCCTTGGGACAGAGCAGCGGGTTCCCCAGCGTATTATCCTTGAAGCCAGCAGTATGCACCAGCTCAGGCAGGATCATTTCGGGCTTTGACCAGATCTCCTGTAGCTCGTACGACGCAGTGTCGAGCTGCGCCGCGACCTCCTCGTCCGTAATGCGCGGGTCGCGGATCGTCTCGGCCAGCACGGCAGTGGCGCGCGGCACAGCCGAGTTGAAGGTGGCGGCCTGGTACATCATGGCCTCGCGGCTGGAGGCGCACTGGATGTTGCCGCCCAGCATCTCGATCTGCTCGAGCACCTCGTCCGCAGAGCGAGAGGACGTCGACTTGAAGGCCAAGCGGTCCATGATGTGCGAGACGCCGCGGAGGGAGGCGTCCTCGAAGCGAGAGCCTGCATCGATGTAGACGCCCACGCCGGAGAAGGAGCCCGGTAGGGCCTCGGAGGCGACCCGGAGGCCATTCGGGAGACGCGTTACGGAGTCGAGCTCGGTAGGTTCCTGGAATGTGTCAGCTCTGCGACCCCTTTGCAGTGGGCTTCATGAACGTCATGCCGCACCCTTTCACCTTGCGCGGCGGTCGCGAGGGACCGCGTCAAGGGCCGTTCTCGTTGTAGAGCTCTTAAGGAGATGGGGCGCAGTCCCTGCCCGGAGGCGCGGGAAACCAATGATCGCAGCATCACGAAGCCGGCGGTTGGCCCCTCGTCGTGCTAGGCGGCGCGTTATCCGTCTCGGCGTCCTTGTCAAGCGCTCGGTAGTCGTCGGCAGGAGTTCTCGGGCAACTGATGGGTCATAGGTTGATTCGATGCCAGTTCTGTCTATGATCCGATTCGAAAATGCGGCGCTTTCTCTGTCTCTGGCTCCCTCGTGCGCGGAAATGGTGAAATCGAGGTGTTTTGTGGCCGTTTACTTCGCTCTCACTTCGGACCAAGCTAGTGGAAGCCGATGTCCAGTCATCAAAGGCGAAAAATTGCCAGTGGGTGCTCTCGGCGTGGCGATAAGATAACGGAAGAATCGGGAAAAAATCGGGACACTATTTGGTGAGAACGCATCTGCGCGCATTCCTACAGCGTCAAGTTTAATGCAAACGCAAGACCGCCACATACGAAGTGGATAGAATATTGAAACTAGGGCAAAACGCAGTTCCATTGAAGTCCCCATACGATCCCTAAGAAAGAGGGGTTTTATACGTGCGTTTGAAGCCAAGCAGCCGGACTCATGCTGACCACCAGCCAATGCTTCCTCGTCCTTTGAGAGCATTGGCTACGTCATAGCCAAGCCTTCGCACGTGCCTTCGTCTTGGCCTTCCACTCTCCCATCAGCTCACTGCAAACTGCCATAGCGTAAACGTACGGCTTACTTGTCTGGCCAAGAGTATCGTGGGCACGGTGTATTCATATATTATCGCTCCTGCCACGTTCCGATTCCGATACCACCCTGCCCCGCCTCCGCGGCCACCTAAGATCCTCCTGACTTCCTCCTCCACCTCGCATCGAACGAAGCATTTCGCCTTTCCCTCCTCACCCCGCCGCACCAGCAGTCCAGTATATAGTAAGAACGCCTGGCTAGACGATCCACACAAACAAGAGAACACACATGCTACCGTAAAGAAGAAAAGAAACGAACGGAAAGCAACAAACCACCAAGGTCGAGAACAAAAGACTGTCAAGAGCCGCATATGAAATATGTATTGATGCCAAATCAAATCAATCCGCCGAGTCCAGTTCCAACATGTACCAGAGAGGAGAACCTCCAAAGAGAAGAACGAGGGACCACCGTCCCTCCAACACCTTACGCTCCGAAACTCCATGTGTATGCATTTCGTAGGGGCTTCCTCTAGTCGCAGCCGGCGTGAAGAGTTAAATGCAATTGCCGTTTCTGGGTGGGTATGACGCTATAAAGTACTGCGTACGGTACGTATGGAACGGTTATAAGACCGGGGTGAGGGGGTATCAAGACGTTGAATCAGCACGAGACGACGACGAACGCGGAATAATCAGTTCCAGGCAACCAACCGTGGTCGAAACCAACAGTCAGGGGAAGTAGGTGCGCCCAATGTTCTCGCTCGCCACTCGCCGCCTTCGAGTGTCTCGGGGGTATGGTGCAGGTCGACGGGCTGCAAGAACGCTAGATTGCCCGTCCTAGGGCCTGGCAGTGTCCAGCGCAGCCGAGTCGATACTCCGCATCTCGACAGGGAGTCCAGGGGTTAGGCCATTAACACTGCCCGCTCCCGCGCTGCCATCGAAGACCCAGGGGCCTGCGTTGTTCCTGGGCGTGATCGGGTTCTCACTGCTCCCTACACCAGGCGAGGGCTGAGGGGCGCAGCCAGGGTGGGCGGCAGCACTGATAACCGGCGGAATCGGCACAGGGTCCGACATCGTGTGCTGGATTCTCTCAGGTACCGACGGTTGCGCCGACGGCGGCGAGGGCGTTCCCATCTCGACGCGCATTGTCATGTCTGCGGCGTCTCCGGAGTCAGAGTCCGGAGTATGTTCCTGCGTACCCGAGGGACCAGCAACGCTGGGTGGCGTCTCATTGTTCGCCTCGCTGTTGGCCTCAGATTCCTCACTAGTCATCTGCTGCCAATCCTCGCATGGCTCGTCCACCTCGGCTTCGAGATCGGCGGCTGCACGGCAGTTCGGGCAAACAAAGATAGGATATTGGGGTGAGTTGAGGAGGGAGCGGATGCACTTGAAGTGCCACGTGTGCGAGCACGGCGCAACGAAGAGGCTCTGGCAGGGCTATTGACGAGTCAGTTTCATGTCGCGGCAGGTGCTGGCCTCAACACGAAAGGAGGCTTGAGCCATGAGGGTGAGTCAACATACAGCTACTGCGTTGAGGCAGATAGAGCAGTCCTGCGTACTGCCGTTCGAACCATTAGCGACGAGGCTTCGAAGACGCTTGTGAGTCGACATGCTGTCACGTGGGTTAGCTCTCATCCATATCTCGACAGAGAAAGTGTAGAAAATGAAAAGTGGATGAGAGACGTACTTGAACGTATTCAACTTGTTCTGCCAGCCGCGATTCAGCTCTAGCCGCATCTTGACACAACGGAAGATCATCTCTTCACCGCCCTTGAAATCTATCCCGAGCTGGATGATATCCCCATCGTTCACCACGTACGGCTTCGACTCGGTGCCAGGCGGACTGAGGCGTATGTGGTTCAGGAACGTGCCGGACGAGCTCTTGACGTCCTTGATGTGCCATTTGCCGTTTTCGAACCAGAACTCGCAATGTCGCCGGCTAACGACCTTGCTCTTGAACCCTACGGGCGCTGCCGAGGGCACATTCGGGGAGACCTGGGGCTGTGCATCGCGCTCCGAGTACCGTCCGACCCTGATGACTTCGCTGCCCGAAGGTAGCGTCCTGGAGACGGGCTGGAAGGTCAGAGACGGCCTCGCCGCTCTCTGGTCGTAGTACGCCGAGAAGCGGATCGAAGGAAGGGTTTCTGAAGGCATGGCGTTCGCGTTGTCGCGCCCGCGTAACATGGCAGGGTCTTCCGTATCTGTGGCGTTGCTCGTCGGCCTGGAGGAGGGTGTCGTGCGCGCGTCGACGGCAGCGGTCGTGTGGGCGGCGGAGGCAACAGCAGTGTCTATGACATCCGACTCGGGGACGGAAGGCTGTGGAGGGTCGACGGCCGCTTGTGCTGGCGGCGGGCTATCGCTTCTATTATTGTTGGAAGACGGCGACGGTGAGGATGAAAAGTTGGAGAATCCGGGGATGGTGATGACCGACAGACGATTGCTCCGGACGCTGCGGTTGCGTGCGAGGCCTCTCCGGGACGGGGCGGTTTCGGAATTTAACGTCGCCGTCGCGGCTGTGTTACTCTGGTTGTTGGAGTCGTTGGCGGTGGGGGTAGGGGCTTGGCTCGGCGAGGTCGAAAATCCGGGGATGCCTATCGCTGAAAAGCGATTCATCCGTGTTAAGCGGGTGCTTCGACTCCGTGTGGGCGCTGGCGGCGCTGTCTCGTTGTTCGAGACCAAATGATGATTACTGTCCGCAGGTGACCCGCTCGCGGGTGCGCTGGTGTTGTTCGCCGTCGGGCTGGAATTGGAGAAGCTCGCTGCCCTGGGGCGGACGGGGATGCCGTTGGCGCGTGAGGAAGGCGGGGCGGTGGAAGAAGGGTTCGGGTCGCGCGACAGGAGGTGCGTGTTGGTATAATTCCTTAGGAAGCTTAGGCCTCGGAGTCTGCTGTTTCTTCTCGTGACGCCGGGAGCGTGAGAGGTTCCTGGCGAGGAGCTGGCTGGTGGGGAGAATGTTTGGGTGAACATTGTGAGGACAAGGAGACCCGCCCGCGGAGAGAGGGTGCGCTGAAAATTATTTTCCGAGTAATAAGCAGGAATGGGCGGTCGAGGGGCGCTGAGGAGGCGACTATAGGGACAATGATATGGGCGTGACTGGCGGGGATTCCGCTGCTATAGGGCTGCAGTTGCGCTACATTAACAGTGGGCGACAGCAGCTATTCCTTCGGTAGGCGGCGGGGTGTCTCAGCTCGACCACTGGAGGGTTCCTTCCTTGTGTGAATCGAGTCACGTCAACTGACGGGTGGAGCTTCAAGGTCGGAAAGGATGAAAGAGAGGGGCTCGCCAAAAAGGGAAGAGGCGCCCACGAGACGAAACGAGGTTCGTAGGACAGAGATTTGATTTTCTTTTTTTTTTTTCGGCAGCTGGTCGTCGGGACGTGGTGATTCGTGCTTTTTGTGCAGTTCAATGATGCACCTCGACTTATACGGAGTTCGCCGCGGAAACAGGTCCAGGCAGGCTCAGGTGGTCAGATTAGGCGGCTGGGGGGCGCTGCAACAAGAGTGCGGAGTGCAGCCAGCGAGTGGGTTGTGTCCTGATTGGGGGTACTATGACATAGAAAGAGTGCGCCGATCGGTGTCCTCAGCCCACTGGGACGAACAATTTGGGAGCAGGTAATCTGGCGGAGGAACAAATTCGAAAGGGGCTAACGGGGGTTAAAACTAGCGGAATGGGATTCGAGAAAAAAAAAAGGATATGGGACACGCCGACGAGAAATAATAGTGCGATTCGGTGGCGAGAAGCTCGTTCATCCTCGATGTAGGCCGAGGGTCGCTTCTTCCGGGGGTTGGGGCCAGGGCGAGATTTGCGCACTCCACCTAATTGGGTCTGCTTGCTAGGCCCGGCCATGCCTCGCCAAGCGGATCCCCCGAACAAACGGACCCCCTGGTGGGTGGAATGAGCGGGCGTTTTATCAGCCAGGGCCTGGGTCCCTCACTTTGGCATTGTCGTGGGTTCTGGTGCTGCGTTTGACCTATGTGGCGCGCGCTACTTGTGTGGTCAAGGTTGTACCTGGCACAAGCGGCCATGCTTTCCCTTTAGAGGCCCCTGGGCAATAAGGTTGCCCGGCAAGGTGCCATCCCCTTATTAGTAGCTACTCCAGCAAAACGGGGCAAAAGGCTCGGGTGCTGAGAAAGTGGCTAGACCATGGAGATCAGTGCTGCTCTGGATTGGCTACGGGATGGGAGGAACGGGGCGGGATTGGCATCTCGATGACGCTATTCGTGGCTGCCCCAGGCACCTGTACATCATGAAGAGACACCTGGATCCTCTCATGTATTACTTGGAGTGAGAGATGGTCCACAACATGTACCATACCGGCGGAAATGTGGGCGAGCGGGTCCACGCGCCAACTTCTCCACATCTAGGCGGAAATACATTCCTATCCGGATACTCTTTTGAGACATATTCGCGTACGTGCCAATTCAACGTCGTTCTCAATCCGTGCTTACTTCGAATGTCTACGTTGTTCAACTTCATTTCTATACCAAGCTGAGACTTTTGGAAGGGCCGCGGTGATGAAGCGCGCATTGACTTAAGACCTCCGTGGGGGCATCACCTGCTCTATCCAAAAGCCTGTTTGTGTCCGAAGTTCTGCTGAGATCCTGGTTCTTCGGCGTGGGAAAAAATCTCCGTAAGAACCTTAATGCTTAATACACCACGAACGACCCATAACCAAGGAAGGCATCCCACGATCTGACCGAATTCCCGGTAGGCTTGATCCCGAAGTACCCTTCCCCTGCTAAACGGTACCTCTAGTGCCGACCCTGATCGGTGCCTGACAGTCATCATGACCGCGACACCCCCAGGTCTCAACATCGGAGCTGGAATCATCCCCAGAGGTGATTCCTGAGGATCGCGTGTACCACGCGCCCAGAATCCGTCGTCTCCAGTCGATCTAGAACCATGACATCAGTCCTGCATGTGGAACCTGGCACGAGCACAGGACGATCCCCCGGGTCCCTGAAATGCCCCCATTTCAGACGGAAGCCTGCAGAGCGATCCCGTCGCCCACGACCATAGGCCTTGAGGATCACCCGGTGCTCCGCACCTTACGGACAAAGAAGGCAACCCGCCTCGACCAGATCCCAGAAAAGAACATGAAGAAACCATCCTAAGGCCAGCCAGCGGGACAACAAAAAAGCTCGCTGCTTGCCGTGACCCCATCACGCCCCCACCCAGATCACCTGTCCTGAGGCGCCAGCCCCAAGCCCGCCTCGTCCAACCACTCCCCTCACGCCATGCCCAGTTCAATACTCGTACGTGGGTCGTCGAGCCTGCATGGGCGAATTAGCAGGCGGCCATTATGGGGGGGGTTCCCACCTCCGGCCTCTTCCGCCGCCTGCATTGACAAGTGTGGGCCCCCAGTCTTCCCCACCACGCTTCCCAGCCCCCGCTCCACTTAGCTGCGGGGTTCCAGGTTCCAGGGCCCTCCTTTTCCCTGTGGTCGACGCCGTTGTGTCGGGTTTGACTTATTCGTCGAGTGGGAATGGACATGGGTAGCCAAAAAGTGGGCTAGAAAATTCTGAAGGGGGAGGTTGAGAAGGGGTACAGTTAATGCCTCTCTCCCTTGGAAGGAGTCGGAGAGAAAGCCGGTTTTCTTGAGGTGAGAGGAGGGCGAGGTCTGCTGTTGTCGGGCCCATGCCATGCTCGCATGACCGCCTTGCGACATTGAGCCTGCAAGGCACGATGTAGCGGTCAAACCCTCACACCGAGGTACCATTTTCACCTCGATTATAATAAGATTCAGGGTCTCCCAAACACAGTTGAGGAGTCATGATGTCAAATGCCGGCACAGGAGTAAACGTCTCTTCTAATCCAGTGCAGATCTTGACAGGTCCTGTGAGCGCCTGGAAAGGAGTTCAATGTGAGGTTCAACTGGCAATCCTGCCATATCATATATGCATTAGAACGTGAGGGGAAGGGCCCATAATGCAGCTTGACCCGTGCCCCCCACCTACAACTATTCCTGGCATCTTGCATTACCTGCCTGCACTGACATGCCGCCTCCCTCGTGTTACGGAGAACCAATCGATAGTGTGGGTGGCAGCACCAATGCAACTTAGGTGATTACCACTCACAGCGCCCTCGAAGTTCACGAAATAGCGACTCATTCCCACTTCACACCTCCCCTCCCATAAGCCGCGCGCCTCACCCTCTATCTGAACGCTGCGGCCCCGAGTCTCTCGATCTCCCTCCCCTCTTGGGTCGTTCTCCCTGCCCCTTCCAACACTCTCGTGAATGCATCGCGGTCCTTCAGCCTCACGGCTTCTTCCGCTGCCTTTACCCTCATCCCGCACTTCTCGTACATCGTGATTGTCTCGCCCGTCTCGAGGTTGGTGCACTTGGGCACAAAGGTCGCCGCCACCCGCGGGTTACCCGCCTGTAGTGTAAGGTTGAAGAACGGCTGTGTCGGAAATTAGTGTTAGTGATCAAAATGTCACCAACTAAATTAAAATACGTAAAAGCTGTTTTATGCTTCGCCCGATTCTACCCTCCGGGGGATTGGAGGCATCTCGGGAACGGCGGAAGGGCAGATTTCTAACTCACCTCCCACCCGATTGGGCTCCGCTTGGTTTTCGCCACCTCGGCAATCTCGTCCCAGTCCCTCTTTGCGACAAGTGCTCGCAACCTAGTGCGCATGTTCACCCTTAGTTGACGTTCTCCAATGCATTCATCGATGCAGAAACCCATTCGAGTCTCCTAGAATAAAACTCACCGAATCCACCACGCCACGCGTTCTGGCACTTTGAATTCGCTCTGGATCTTCTTGGCCTTGCCGTAGTACCCGAGCTTAATCAGCTTGAACATCGTCTCGTTGACGCTCAGCCCCGTAAATGTGTCCGTCAGGTCGCGATCGAAGGACTCCTGCGCGCGCAGGAGCATTGTCGCCTCCTTCAGGGCCCGGAGCTCAAAGTTCGCCTCGCGCGAGTCAGAGAGCAGCTTCGCAGCTAGTGCCAGCTTGTCTGATGCCGTGCGCCCGCTCGGCTGACGGAGGGACTCCCGGATGAATACGTCCGCACCGTCGAGGCGGCGGTCGTCTTGGTAGTAGAGGTCTTTGAGGAGAGCATGGTCATCTTCGTGCGTGGCCGAGGACTCGACGAGGGCTGTCGCAGCTGGTTTGTTGTTGATGGCTCGGAAGAAGGCTGCTAAGGGCAGCTTCTTTTTGAGGACGAGTAAAACATTCAGGATGAGGTCCGAGTCACCGCTTTCTATCGCCTTGTCGAGAGCGAGGTCGTCCTCCTCCATGCTGAGCAGGAGAGGCACCTGACGCCCAGCCCGCGGCTCATGGTTCAGAAGCTCCGTCGCGAGACGGCCCCTTCCTTCATCGTAGGCTGCCTGAGCAATCTCTTCGAACGACACTCCAGGCCGTCCAGAGAGCTTCTCTACCACAAGTCGACATATGGCGTCGTCATCTTCTGAGCCAACTCGCACCTTGGTACGCGCCCAGTGGACGTAAATGCCATCAGTAGGCAACCTGAGATAGCCTGCGATGCGGAGTGCCAACAGGTACTCGTGTCGGTTTATCAGCCGCTTGATGAGGTTCTCAGGTGTAAGTCGCTGATACTGTTCGTAAGAGAGCGGCATCCCGATCTCGTAGTATCGGACGGCATTGAGGACTCGGAGGGTCTCGCACATATCGACAAAGTCGTCGCTGTTATACAGGTCTAAGACGGATTTTCCAAAAGATGCAGCCTTCAGCAGCTGTTTTTGCCAGTGAATGCTAAACTCCCGACCAGCGGCGTTGATCTTCATCCCCATCAAAATCAGCATTGCAATTAGGCGAGAGATGGCACCGGAGCCTGGACTTACGCATGTGTCGACTGCTTCCGTGAGGTTAGGACGGATGAGTTGGATGTAATCATCCGCTTTTGGAGACTGCGCCTCTAGTTGGGCGACTGCATCAAGAAGGATCGAAGCGGGTGATGACTCCGCAAACAGCCCAAATACCCGGTTCGTGTCTCGCGGCACAGCCTGGATAAACTCGCAGAAGCTATTTGTTATTATCCGTGCCCCATCATGTTCTATGATAAGGTCAGCAAGCTTCTCAGACACAAGGAATATTTTCCCCACTTACCTGAGATAACGTGGACACGGTTGGTGTCGTAGATGAAGGGCGTGGATGTTTCGCCTGGACCGATAATATGAACCTCGTCCTCCCATGCTATCACCGCGTCGCCTCCACACCACTCAACGTGCTTCGGAGGGATCCTTGAGTTCGATTCGTGCTCTATCAGCCGCTCCTGGAAGTCACTTGACACAACGTGCGCCTTGCCGGACTCAGTATACAGCGCGACTAGGCCTCCGTCCGGTGAGACCCGGATGTGAGAAAAGGGACCGATGTCCAAGAACCGGTCCTCACAATCTGTCGCATCGATAAGATAAACCGTCTTGCCTATGCTTAGAAGGACCTCGACGGACCGCGACAGCGTGTGAGCGGGAGATATAATGTCCCATGAATGGACCTCGCCTTCCGGCACGCTCGCCAGAAGCTTCGGCCGAGGCTCAGCATAGGATGACACCGTTACGAGGGCATTATTAGATAGCAGGGCCACTAGCCCACTATCATAGAATCTACCGCGTTATCAGCAATCGTCCTAGGAAAGGCGGCCGGGGTTAATTAGTACCTGCAGGAGTGGACACCGTAGTTGTCCGATCCGTGCCCAAGGGAGAATTGGGTGAAATCTCCCTGTAAGTCGTAGCAGCGGACGGTACCATCGGCAAGAACGACAAGAAGCTGTTCCTCATCTGACCACCCTAGACCCTTGATGGTTCCCTTGTCCCAGGGAATGCTGTGCTGCTTCTTCCCGGCATAGGTGTAGATATCGATGGTGGGCTTGGTGGCTCGGGAAGCTTGGTATTGCTGTAGCTTCGTGTCGTCGTTCCATAATGCTACGAAAGAATTAGGCGAGTGTGCATGGTAGCAAGTGTATAGTCATGAGAGCTCAGTAGGCCTTGGGACGGCGAGGTCATGTCGGGTATATGTTTATTCCGAGACAGTGATTTCGAAGTGACAGATTAAACGCACCTATAGCGCCACCATAGGGAGCACCAGCTATTATGTAGTTGTCGAGGTCCAGGTCTTGGTCAAACACCTCGGTGTAGTGCTGCACGCGCCGGAACCATTTGTCGCCTAGCTGTTCCCAGCTTGTCCGGGGGTGGGCGGTATCCATAATGAGCGTCAACTCATACTCGGGTCGGCTATGTAGCAGATTGGTTCACAATTCCTGTCGATACTAAGATTCCGGCAATCGTTGGGCCGTGAGAGCTTGAGCTTCCTCGTTCACATTGCTGCCTTCCCGAGCAGGTGCGCTACCGAACTCCATGGACGTCGTTGCTGCGTGAGATACGGTTGAACTTCGGGTGACCTGGAGGTCTGGAAACCCGACGCCAGCTTCTGCAGCGCGTCACTACAGAGCTACAGCGCACCGGACAGCGCCCAGCTGATATCATCACGCCCGAGCACCCACCCCGCCACAGAACCCTAAGGAGGGGCAGCTCTGCCCAACTATCTACATGCCGTCATCTGCCCGAGTTGTAATATCTCAAGCAGCTCGACCGAATCGTCTCCTCGTACAAATAAATTGAATATAGCCACCTTTGCAAAATTCAGGAGTCACCGCCAAAATGGCTGGCTGGAAAGATGAGTACCTCGCGCACCTCCGGAATGCCGAGAAGAACAACCCCGTCAACATGGAGATTGTCGAAGCCTGTATTAACAGCCCCAACCGCCCAACTTCCGTCCCTTTTTCCCACACGCTCGGATCGAGTCTAGTGGTCAGGTAGACTAAGCCATCTCCAGGCTCCAACCTGGTCGACCGCGTATCAGCCCTCGAGGCCGAAAAGGCCGTCCTCGAACGATCTGCGACCCCTTCCACTCCGTCGACAGATAAACCACGCCACGCCCCGCCACAACCACCACCTCACCCTGCCGACGAAGACACACTCGTCGCGCACCTTCAACGCGACCTAGCGGAGGCCCTCCGCGCGAGAGGATACTACGAAGCGAGGGCGAAGACTGCGGAAGCTGAGTTGGAGAAGGCAAAGGCGGCGAATAAGGAGGATGCAAGGAGTCTGAAAGACTTGACAGTGGAGAGGCAGAAGATCTTGACCAAGTTGAGGGATAGGGATCACGAGTTGCGGGAGCAACGGAAGCTATCGGCGGTATGTTAAGCCCCCACACCATGCTCTAGGCTCAAGGACTAGGAAAGATTACTGAAGGGATGCTGCAGGATGTCCAAGACGAGATGATCACGCTCAACCTGCAGCTCTCTGTGGCGGAAAAGGAGAGGGACAGGGTGAAGAACGAGAACAGGGAGCTTATCGAGCGGTGGATGAAGAGCAAGGGAGCGGAGGCGGATAAGATGAACCGCGCCAACGAAGCCTCTCAAGGGAGGCGGTAAACACCCGCTGCCCGATCCACATTCTTTCAGGGAGACGGCACTTTTGAAGACATGTTAACTCATAACGATATACCGATGTTCGGGTAAGTGTTCCCATGGTTCAGAGTCTACATGTGCAACATACGGCATATCACCGCCGTTCGCTATTCTAACTGTCCGCCGCAGACCGCGATCCTGGTATCAATCCAATGCCATCAACGAAAATGTACGAAACCGCCCTCCATCCCAATTTCCTGACCCACCGCCAAACCCGAAACAGCGCGCCGAATCCCTGCCATAAGCCAAAGCCACTTTTATTACTTCCGCGTCGAAATGCAGTACGTACCCGACGCGCTCGTCCAGCTCACGTAGTCCTGCGGATACGTGAAGTCCTCGACCGTTAGAATCGTGCTCCCGACATCGTTCGACGCGCTCTTATGGTCGTGAACGAAGGACTTGAGCGATATGATCTTGCACCCGGACTTCAGATCCAGGAACATACGCACGAGGTCGTCGTTGAGCTGCGATGTGAACGCCTGATTGTTGACGAGGACTACGTCCGCACGCTTCAGCACCTCGTGGATCGCGGCATTTGTCCTGAAATCGCCCCTCTCGAGCCGCACCTTGCCCGGCGCGACCCCCCACAGCAGACACCGCGCCTCGAACTCCTTCAGCTGCGCGTCGGCGAGGTTGCACGCGTTGTCCATCATCTCGCAGCCCCAGCTCTCGCACCCGATCTCCAGCGCGGCCTGCAGCACGACGTTGCCGACACCAGAGCCGAGGTCCACGAAGACCTGGTCCGAGGTCATCTGCAGCTTCTCGACGAGCATGGAGGAGACGAAAGGGTGGAGGAGCTCGCCGTAGACGTAGTCCGTTCCGTTTTCGTACTTGGCGAGAAGATCAACCTTGGGGGCCACGGTTCTGTCGTAGATCTGGTCGAGAATAAACGCCACAAAGTGCCGCGGTAGCTCTGTCCTCTGCTCGAGGTTCTTGCCGACCGCCCCGTCCTTGACCAGCTGCAGGATCGCATCGTTGTAGTCGGCCAACGCCGCCTTGAAGCCAGCCAGGTCCTGTATGTTACGGTTCGAGGCCTTCTCTAGCCTGCGCACGAATCCGGTGTTGTGATGGGTAAAGGGAACGGCTTGTTCTTCGGTGAGATAGGTGTCGGCCACGTGCTGCACGACGGAGATGATGCTACTAACGGCGTCTACCTTCTCCTTGCCCCAGACGAGTTCGAACCTATATGCGTAGACGTTAGTGATGAGTCCTCATGTCACTGGATTCTAGGGTTGGGGCCCGTCTTGCCTCTCCGGCTGCTGCAAGCTAGGATACCGCAACTCCACCGCGACCTCGTCCTCCTTTGCACCAAGCACCGGCTCACACTTCAGTTGCACCGACGCCACCTCCGCCGCATGTATGACCTCCAACCCCTCAACGTCCCCTTCCATAGCCCGCGGATGCTTCAGCCGCCGATTCGGATCCACATACCGCCCATCCTCCAGCCGTCCCCTCTTCCTCCTCTTCCGTGAGTCCAGCGCGTGCACCCAGTCCTCGTCATCTTCCGACCCGGAGTCGCTTCCAAAGTCGACGCGCGATGACGCGACGGGTGATATCCGCTTAGGCGGGCGCGCGGAGGTCTTGCGTTTGCGGTCAGGCGGGGGGTCGGCTTGCGAATTCGGCTGCGGAGAGGGGCGCGAGGAGGATGAGTGCGAGGAGGCGCGGGAAGGGGCCTTGGGAGTGAGCTTGGGCCGCTGGGGTTGGATGGGGACTTTCTCGACCCGGATCTTGGGGGGCGCGACGCCCTTTAGGAATTTTGGTTTTTTGTCGAAGAGGCCCATTGTTTGCTGAGTACCGGAACTGATTCTTTATCTGGTTGGCTTCTTGCTGCGCAGGATCTAGAGGCGGACGTGCCTGGAACGAGGGGCACTAGGCTGCACAGAATGACCGGCAGCGATGAGACAGGTCTATTTCGGAGTGAGCGGGAAGGAGTGTGTGTAAAGGACCGCGTCGCTATGAAATGATTGGAAAGAATGCCATGGGTCACTGCCCCATGTGAATGGGGCGAAAGACAGTTGGGAAAGGAATGACGTTGTCTAGACGGTGGTGAAGGGATGTGAAGGAGAGAGAAATCCCCCACGTTGGTTGCGATAGGTTGACCCAGGTTGCAAGCCCAGAGACACGCGCAGGCAGCGTGAGTGGCGACTTTAGACCCTGGTGAAGGGCCCTGGAGCGTGGCTGTGGGGTCCTTGGCTCGGCGTCTGACCAATTGGGAAAGTCACCGCGTGGCGAAGTGGGTCCGCCCTGGGACCTGTATGACAGCTGTCGAAGACAGACGACACCAGAACGAAGACATCGCAAGCAAATGCGACCCTTGACTCGGGGCGCTTCAGAAACTCAGAAACTCGCTGGTGAGGGCCCCGTACACGCCAGTTTCCGAGATGCCCTCCAATGCCAAGCCAGACTAAGAAGCCAGACTGAGCACTCTCAAGTACGACTTTGAGTTTTCCCGACTGGGCTATTGCGACATGAAAGACTATGACTTGTTCGACTGTCCCGCGAACTGGAGGTCATGATCCCTGATGCTCCGTTTTCCTTTTGCCATATTGCCCAAGGCGAGCCGTCATCACCCGCATATTAACCCCCGAGTCATGATGTGGGGTTCTTCCGATATCCTCACCTTTCCCGGTGTCATCTAGGTCTGCCATTAATGTTGTATCTAAGGACGGCCTGGTATTGCGTCTCAGTCGGTCGCTTGACTAGCGTGCACCGCTGCTCCACATCAACCCCAACTGCCGGTTACCCCATCATGCCATATACGAGGGTTGGCGAGTGATTCTAGCCAGGAGAATTGATGAAGTTGAGATTAAGCCTCCGCGGCGGGGCTTCATCGACGATTGCCGGAAATGATATATATGCCCTTACCATGGAGTACAGGCGTGAAAAAACTCGATCTCGCTCGGTGGATAGGCGTCGCTACACTATCCGGCCAGAACCCGCCTTCCCACGATGGCTTCTATTATCGCAAACCCATCCGGAGTTCTCTCCGCTGTCTTGCTGGTGTCATCCCAGCTCCTTAGCTATGCCCTCGCTGCCCCGGGCCACGGTCAGTCCGCGACCCTCCTCAAGCGGCAGGCCGAGCTGAGGGAGGAATACGACTACATCGTCGTCGGAGGCGGAACAGCCGGCCTCACAATAGCAGACCGGCTTACTGAGGACAGCAACAGTACGAACCCTCTCACCCCTTAGTTCCAAATCATGAGTCCATTTGTGTAATGTGACTGTGCCCATAGCCACTGTCCTCGTTCTCGAGTACGGCTACCTCGACTCCTCCCCCGCCATAACAGCCGTCGGCCCCCCCATCGGCGAACAGGCCGAGGGCCACGAGATGCCCCGTGCGACGCGCTACTACAACGTCACGACTGTCCCTCAGCCGGGCCTCAACAATCGGACGCGCACCGTTCCCGCCGGCTGCGTCGTGGGCGGCAGCTCCGCCGTCAATGGCATGATCTTTGACCGTGGGAGCGCTGAGGATTATGATGCTTGGAATCTGGTTGCTGGGGAGTGGCGGGAGGAATATGCCGAGGAGTGGAGCTGGGAAAACTTGCTTCCTTACTTCAAGAAGAGCGTTACGTTCCACCCGCCTGATGAACGGATGCAGGAGGAGTATGGGATTACCTCTGACGTGGAGGCGGCGTATGGTGGGGACACGCCCATCCACTCGAGCTACGCGCCATTCCAGTGGCCGGCGCAGAGTAAGTCAGCTCATCCCGGTCCTTCTCAAAATCAGGCCCACTGACACCGTGATAAGAACTCATGTGGGACGCCTTCAAGTCAGTCAACGGTGTCGACTTTCCAGTTGAGGGCGCAGATGGTCACGCCGTCGGCGTCTTCTGGTTCCCCAACTCCATTGATCCCAGCACTAGGACCCGCAGCTATGCTCGCCTCGGTCACTACTCCAATGAGGGAGGTCCTCATGAGCGGACCAACTTCCACTTGCTCCCCGCGCACCGAGTAACCCAGCTACTCCTGGACGCCGTCGAGGATGATGGCAGTGAGGAAGAATGGGAAGCCGTGGGTGTCAAGTTCGTGCCGCGCGATGGTGACCTTCCGGACGAAGCATTCCAGGTTCGAGCGTCTAAGGAGATCATCGTCGCCGCTGGGACGGTCCACTCCCCGCAGGTTCTTCAGAGGTCAGGTATCGGTCCGAGAGACGTCCTCGAAGCGGCGGGCGTGGATGTGCGATTACATCTTCCGGGTGTGGGGTGGAACTTCCATGACCACCAGATGTATTCTGCTCGGTTTACTTGTAAGTTGAAGCCGGAAGATCCAATATCCTAGGATAGCGTTAACTCTGGGATAGGGGGAAGCACTGTTGAGCCGTCATCCGAGACTCTCCAGAGCGACGAGGAGTACGCTGCCTTAGCTCGAGAGCTCTGGGAGACCAACAAGACCGGTAAACCACCCTCACCCCGTCCAACGTCAAAATTATCCCTTGGCTAACAACAGTGAAAGGCCCCCATTCCGCCTACCCTAACAGTGGCGCCTTTCTCCCCCTTAGTGTCCTAACCCCCAACTACACCTCCATCGTCTCTGATATCCTTGCCCAAGACCCCGAGACCTACCTGCCCGAGGGCCTTGACCCCACCCTCATAGCTGGCTACCAGTCTCAGCTCAACGTCCTCGCCCGCCAGCTCAACGGCTCCGACTCTGCCGTCCTCGAGCTCATGTTCAGCGGCGACTCCTTCTTCAGCCTCATCAACCTGAAGACCCTCTCCCGTGGGACCATGCACATCTCCCCTGACGACGACGGGGACGCCGCTGGTTCCATGGAGCCTGTTGCAGACTACCGTGCCCTCACTAACCCCATCGACGTAGAACTCAACCGTGCCCTCCTAACCTTCCTCCGCGAGTTCGTGGGGAGTGATGCGATGGTCGAGACCTTTGATCCTACGGAGGAAAGCCCTCTGTTTGATGAGGCGTCAGGCGAATTTGAGGAGTGGCTCCGCGATACGTTGAATCCCAGCGTTGCGCACCCAAGTGGCACCTGTGCGCTAGGACCGCGCGAGCTGGGCGGCGTGGTGGGACCACAGCTAAGGGTCCACGGGACGAGGAAGCTGCGTGTCGCGGATTGTTCGATCATGACCCTGGTTCCGGGTACGCACACTAGCTCCACGGCCTACGCTATCGGTGAGAAGGTATGTTTCTCCTGTTCTCCATTTGAAATGAGCGTGGACTTACGCTTGTAGGCGGCGGATCTGATCAGAGGGGTCAAGACCGTATAACGGTAGCGAGATGAGTAGCGTATAGGAAGACCAAGCGGAATGCGAACGAGATATGAAATACTTCAACCATGCGCGGCTATCCTATTGTTATGTCATACCTACTCCGTACCAATACTCCAGTATCTCTATTGCTGCGCCCGCCCTTATGCGCAGCCAACGTCAACAAGACGGGTCGGCTATGAATTGTTTAGTACAGATTATCGTGATCATGTTCATGCGAACACGGCTTCGCGGCCTGCATCTGTGCAAACGCCGATTCCCAGGTCAACAGATCTACCTCGCCCCTCTTCGCCTTCCCTTTTCGCCTTATGGCTGGCGTCGCCGATGAGTTTCTCTTGGGGACGCCCTCTAGCGAGAGCGCGAAATCGGCAGCGACATGTGCGGCAGCTTTCGTGTTTACGGTGATGGCCTCCCAGTGGATGTTGTCAATGTCGTCGCAGGCTTGGTGGTAGCATGGGTCTTGGGGTGCGCCGGCGCCAGTAAACAGGCCGGAGGAGGGGATTCCGAGATTCAGGAAACCAACGTAGTCGGAAGAGCTCCCGAACGCACTGTTCATTGAGTTAGTTGTAGGTTTCCTCAGATAGATACGCAGCTAAAACTTACCCAAATTCCGCCGGTTTGTCAGCTGCCTCTAGGTAATCAAACAGCTTCTGGGAGCCAATTTTCTCTCCCTCGTAGACGATGTACGACGGCTCGGGAGAGCCAATCATGTCGTAATTGAAGTAGTACCGGATCTTGTCTGCCTCCTCAGATGACAGCTGGCTGGTGTAGTAGAGCGATCCCACCAGTCCAACCTCCTCCGCGCCCCACCATCCGAACCGCACCTTGTTCTTGAGGCCTTTGTACTTGATCAGGTTCTCAAGTATCACGAGGAGGCCAGCAGTCCCGCTTCCGTCGTCATTCACCCCCGGACCTGCCTGCACACTGTCCAGATGGGCTCCCAAAAAGACGACGTTGTCGGCGTCGCCTTCCTTGGTCTCGGCAATGATGTTCCATGTCTCTCGCTCCTCGAAAACGGAATCGACAAGCAACGCCACTTCTACATCGTTTCCATCCGCAAGACTTGCCTTCCACTCGTTGCCGACTTCTAGGGGGATCACAGCTGTGGGAATTATGTCGTCTCGGTTGTCAGCCCCAAGAGAAGCAGAGCTATAATTCGTCCCGGGGTCCTGATTGTAGAGTATAACGGCGAGAGCCCCGTGGGCTCGTGCGAGCTTCAACTTGGCGGATAGTTCGCATACGCCACGCTTCACGAGCGCGATCTTGTCTGTGGCATCAATACCTTCCCAAGCTTCCTCGGTACAACCAGATCCTAGATTTAGGATGTCGAGTCAGCAAACCCGAGCTAGTGGAGTCAATTCGTTGACTCTGTGACTGGGGTTTAAAGCCCACCGTTTTTGTCATCAACCGGGGTATCGATCAATGGCGCCTTGATACCCCCTTCCGGCGTCGCGGGGTTGTACATAAGTGTAATGGCGTGGACTTCCTCGCCGCCCGGTCCTTTAACCCACAGTTCTCTCGTCTCCTCATACGTGTGATTGAAGGGCTGGACGAAACTGTCGACGTCGTCTGCGAAGCGATCGGCTACTCGCTCGAGGACGAAGTCAACCGACGCTTTAAAGCCAGGCAAACCGAAGGCTCGGTTTCCCCCATTGTCCTTGCCGATCTGATTGAGGTTCTGGAGAACATCTTCGAGTCTGTAGTGACTTATTAGATGCTGCAATGGAGACTTTAATAATCAGGCCAGGGGTGTAACCCACGCCTCAGTCTTGATGTCGGCGGCGAGTTTGTCAGATGTGAGGTCCTGCTTAGCGGCGAGCCCACCTAGACTAAGGAGAGGGGCGGCGAGGGAGGCGGAGAGCTTCATATTGCAATATTAGCCGATACAAGAAGCATCGGGTGATACGCAAGAGAACGCGCGGAATGAGAATGAGGAGGACAGCCACGGTTCTTGCGAGGAGAGGGCTAGTTGATATTTATACATGCGGCCGACCGTCTACCAACCTTCGAGACTTTGTCTCACCTTGGCAGCGCGACGGCAGGGTCACGTATATTGGGAAGATTAGAACGCGTGGGATATGCGGCCTGGTTTCGTCGAAAGCAGTATAAGTCGCCGTGCTATTGTAGCACGGACATGATGGAGCATCGCGTCCAGGCCCTACAAAAGAGGGTCAATGAGGTCGTTCGAAAATGACGTCCGCTCTTTCCGGCCAACAGTGTAGCTTGCCGAAGATGAAAATCCCACGGAAAGATGCGCCCGTTCGGTCTTGGTCCCGCGTTTTGCCTGCGGTGTGGATCGATCAGGAAGGTGGATCGCGACAAGAAGGGACTTTTAAGCTACCCCAGTCTTGAGGTGAACCAGAAGTGGAAAAGAAGCGGCCGGAACTTGCTCATTCGAAGCAGGGCCAATCGGGAAAATATCAGAGTGCCGATCTGGCCACAGGCATTGGAGTGCATCGTCCGCTAAGTTACACTAACAAGAATCCGTGACTTGGAGGACGGATTGCGGGATGAACTGGTCGTCTGAATTAGTGGTCACGGGCAGGCATGCAGACAGCGTTGCAGCTAGTCGATGGTTGACCTCTACCGAGGATGGAATTCTCTCGACATTTACTTTGGATGCTTCCATATGTAGAGTTTCTAGCGAAGAACTTGTACAATCTAGCAGATCTTACTTTTACCGGCATGACCCGGCGGATGGGAAGGTGGTTCGGGTGATGCGACGCAGGAATGGGGCCGCCCTCGATTTGATAGGGTCGCAGCAGGTTGATAAGTGGCAGCGGCCTATGGCCTCATCTCCTTGGCGGAAGTTGCGATACGACCACCTGCCTGAGTTGTTCTGGCAAGCGATATTCAAAAGTCCATCGCAGTTTCCTTGTTATTGACATCTTGACGTCTTGGGAAGTGGCCTAAAATGGGTGCTGGCATCAGCCGATCAGAGAAGGAATCATCGAGGTAATTTTGCCCAGATGCGATGCGCCCGTTTGAAGCACGTGGATATCTAAGTCAGGGTCAAAGAGGGAAAGATAAATAGGAAACCGCATGGGATTCATAAAAACGAGTGCCGCCGACAGATACCGGAATTAGCGGTAGGTTCACTTGCACCATGCTTTACGGGCATCCCACAACACTAACGAATTGACCTGTCCAAACATCCGGAGCGCATGCATCTGTACCTATTTAATCAGCACCTTGTTTTCTCCCAGGTGGTTTCCTCCCCTCTGCGGGATATTGTTCATGTTCTCACAGCAAGCCTTGCCGTTCGAGAACCAACGGCCCAGATATCTCAGGCCGAGACCGAGAAACAGTCGACATCCTTTCCCTGCTTCCGCCCACCACTCCCTGCCGTTGCAACTGCTCTCGCTATCTAGAAACCAGCTCGCCAGTTAATCACAGAGAGTACGCTATAACACCCGAACCCCCATGCACACGGTAAAACCGCTCAGCAAGCCCAGGTATAAACTAGGGCCTTGGACATACTGCCTGTCCCCAGCTCACCGCAGTCCTGACCGTGCCGTGGCCATCCTTCCTGAACTCGATTCACAGCTGTGTGGAGGTCGAGCTGAAGTATACACAGACCATACCGCCCTTGTCGTCAGGCTCGTCCACTCTACCACGCTCGTGCCATGCGGTTTCGTGAGGTTCCCGATCTACGTTCCTGCTAGACTGCAGACACGGCGCATACCAGATGTTTCCCTGGGAGTAAAATGCCACTTCTCGAGCTGTTCGAGCAACTGCTGTACCCATGGCCGTTCTAGGGGGACAACCCTGCGATATCACCTACACATCATTATATTCCGGAGCGATCCTGTTCGGTGACTAGATAACTGGAAGGTGCTTCTCCAGTCACTCTTCGATTATATAGTGCGTCGTGTCTGCTAATGTGTTCAGAGCACAAGCGCTGTCGCTTACAACCTGGTTATCGTGACCGATGTTTATGTCCTTGCCGGACACGATATAGCTCAACATGTACCCACCGACAGGCCGTTGTATGTCGTTGACGACGTCTTGCCGTTTATCGAAGCTTTCATATTCCAGCTTAGAGAGAAGTAGAAGTTCGGACACTTCCGCTGCCTTTCATTATGTGGATGGGAAGATTTAACGCCGAGCCGGATTTTTACTGTGATGTTCGTTCCTCTAAGAGAGGTTTCTTAGTATTGCGAAGCCCCCTTCTCCTAAATAAGACGGTTAAAGTTTAACCGCGCATCTCCTGTGAACGACTACCAGGTAAGCGTGGTCCTAGAGCATCTATCTCTCAAGGATGTCCTAGAGAACATATGAGAAAGGATGTATTAACTTTGCCATGCCACTTTCTTAATGTTCCGTTGCCATACGGCGATCCACGTTGGCTTCTGACTAGAGGGAAGCCGAAAAAAAAAAACCGGACCTATCGTACAACCCGACGATACGAACGGAACTGATCACCGACGTGTTTACGAGTGCGCCTGCACGGAAGGATGCATGCATGCATGCAGCCGATGGGGTGGGTTGGCCTACGAAAGTGAGTGGAGGGAGCGAAATCCGGGTCGAATGAAAGACAATCTGAAGCGGGGCACTTCTGAAACAGTGGGGCCTCCCACACGCGAGAAATCGCCCGTTGCCCTGGAAACGAATAGCCGTCGATTCGCCCGAATCCTGGTCAAAGGCAATCAACAACGGGCGAACCAATCCAAACATTTATTCCCCACGTCATGCTAAAACGGGAGAGACGCCCGCCCGCGAACAATCTGCTCTGGATTGATACGATCACAACTTCTCGTCGCTCTCATTTTGCCTGTCGAGTCCTCACTGCAGAAGAAGACAAGGAGCTAGCCAACCGTTTTGGCCCTCTGTTCTCTTCACTTGACTGGTCCGCTTGAAGTGTCGCCCGCCGATTCGTGCAATGCATTCGTCCTTGTACCTCTGCACATCTCGCGCTCTTATGTTGACGTCGGTCGTGCACCAGTACCTCGATTAAACAGGCCTAGGGGCTCCCCGACTTTGCCCTCCTGCGAACACAGACCCAAACAGCCTCGCCTTCTCGCCAGGCTCTTCCCTGAATCAACAACGCCGCGCGATTTCTTCGCAGAGGTTCACGCCTTCGTTTTTATCTCTCATAACCTCTCTTCACTGAACAGGCGTCCGGACCGTTCTTAGCGCCTTACCTGGTCCGCATGTCTTACACTATGGAAGCGTCCAAGATGGACACTAGTTACCTTTCTCAACAGGTGAATACCATCATCAAGCAGCTACATGGTCTGTTCGACGAGATAGGCGTGTCCGACCATGATCGTGAGAACCGCGAGGCCGATGTGAGTCTTCCCATAGTCTAGTGCCCACCGCCCACGTGGTGTAAGTTCGGTCTCTCTAACCCAGTGCTTCCTAGCTCTTCGCCGCCCTGTCGGACACGCTTAACAGCCAGCTTCGGCGGGTGACGGCCGAAAAGAATGACATGGTCGACGAAGCCAGGACGATCGTCACCACAATCCGCCAGATGGAAGCTTCGCTGGACGACTCGCGACCGCGCGGCTACCAGGATGAGGATGACGATCTACAAATAACATATCCTCTGAACCAGTGCCTACAAGCGCTGAAAGAGAAACACCTTCAAATCAGCAGGCTTCACCGCGAGCGCTTCGAGCAAGTTGAGAGTAGGTTGCCGTCGATCCCAGCCGTCCACCGCCCCGGTACTAACGCTGACGCAATACAGAACTCGTCCAGGCTCTCGAGTCGTACTCGTCGCATCTAGAACCTAGTTTCGTCAAGATCGCCCTCCCACCGACTGGTCCCGACGAGTCGATACCCCCGAACTTCGACATCTCCCCTTCATATGTTGACAAGCTCGACGAAGAATTCACCCGAGTGTATGAGGAGTACACGCGCCGCAAGTCGACGGTCAAGGCCCTCTCGGAACAGATCATCCAGCTCTGGGCGGAGCTCGGCACCCCGCAGGCCCAGACGGACGGCGCCATCGTAAAGTACTACCGCGACGCGCCCGAGCAACTCGGCCTCCACGAGGAGGACATCGGGCGGCTCCGCGCGAAGAAGGACAAGCTCGCGGACGAGAAGAAGAATCGTGAGAGGCGCCTCAAGGATCTGAAGACCGCTGTCGAGGCCCTCTGGATAAAACTCGGCGTCGAGGAGAGCGAGCAAAAGGCCTTCACTAACGCCAACCGCGGTTGTGGTGTTCGCCAGATCAACGAATTCCAGGATGAACTTGCGCGACTGAACGAGCTCAAGCACGAGAACTTGCACCTGTTTGTAGAGGATGCGCGCTACAAGCTCCAGGAGCTATGGGACTCTCTGTACTTCTCCGAAGATGAGATGCTCGAGTTCACCCCCGCTTTCTCGGATGTGTACAGCGACGCGCTACTAGAGGCGCACGAGAGGGAACTCGCCAGGCTCGAAGCTCTCAAGGAGCAGCGGGCACCCATCCTTGCCCTTGTAGACAAGCACAGGAGTCTCGTTACCGAGCAGAAGGACCTCCAGTCCTCAGCGAACGATGCCTCGCGACTGATGATGCGCGGTCAAAAGGGACAGAAGCGCGACCCGGGAAAGCTCCTCCGCGAGGAGAAGATGCGCAAGCGGATCGCGCGCGAACTCCCCAAGGTCTCTGCCGACCTGCGCAAGGCCCTCGACAAGTGGGAGGACGAGTGGGGTCGCCCGTTTCTGGTTCATGGCGAGCGTTACCTCGACGCGCTGGAGGAGGAGAGTAAGCCTGCGCCTAGCGCTAGGTCGAAGACGCCCGCTAACCCGCCGCCGTCCGCAACGAAGGGGGCCAGGAGCGCCGGGCGATCGAACCCGCCGCCCCGCTCCACGACCAAGACGCCCACCGCGGGCACGCGCGAGCAGCCGAAGCGCGCGCAGCCGTCCACGACAACGAACACCAAGGGGAGCCCCTCGCGGATACCGGCGCGCGTGCCTCTCGGTAACCTCAAGCACGGGAACAACTCGCCCGAACGCCGGCCTGAGAGCCGGCCCGAGAGCCGACCAGAGTCGAGGGCCGGCCCTGGTAGCTTGCGGAATGGGCCTCCTATCATGAGAGCCCCTCCGCCGAAGATGCGCGACCTCGCGCCCGCGCCGCAGCTCGCGACGCCCCCCGACCCTTACCGCTCCAACGCGGGCTTCGGCTCGATCGTGCGGAGCGTCGACCCGGAGGACCCCTACGACGACGGCGCGGCGGAGCGCTACGCAAACTCTTACTCGCGGCACGAGCGCCCCGGCTCGCTGAAGCACCTCACCTCGACGTCCTATCCGCCCGCCCCGCCTGCACCGGCCCCAAGGCAGATCTCCGCAGCGTCGCACACCTCGACGATGATCTCTGGGTCGGAGAACTGGGAGACGTACGACGATAATAGCGAGCCGGAGCCGGACGCGACGGACGCATACTACGCCAAGGTGAGGGCGGCGAGAATCAAGAGGGTGGAGCCGGACGCGGGACACGTGTCCTACGGCAGCCAGTCGAAGAGGCCCCGGGGGGTGCCGCCGGCGCAGCAGGGGAACGTCATGATCGACTCTGAGGGGAACAGGATCGTCTCCGGGAGTGAATGGACGGACGAGGATGCGCTTTACTGAGGGGTGTCGCTCTGAGCGTTCCTGTTTGTTTTCTTGGTCTTGCAGGCGTTTTACGTTACGGCTTGTCATGAGAATCCGAGATGAGCCCACGGCTGTATTACGCCTTCGACGACATGACGTGCCATTGGACTCCGTTCCGCAGCGGGACGCGCTCCTGGAGTTTCGTGCGTTTCTTGTGGCATCCCGCCCCTTCTTCGATTCTTGTATGTATTATTGGCTGTCCGGTTTGCGTTTCGTCTGTGGTTCTGTGGGGCGGGTAACTCCTTCTGGGAAGGAGTTAGAATATCCCTTCTTTCCTCGTGTGTTAGAGGTGGTCCCGCCGGGGACGTGGAGTAGGAGATGCACTGGTGGTGTTTCCTGGAGTGGGGTGTAACGGTGGGACTGGAGGGAGGAATGGGATCGTTAAGGGTGTTCTTGGTATTTTGTGGGCGTTGGGCGGCATTTGGGATTTGAAGTTTGAGTCTTTGTAGTGAGGGAATAATTCCATTATATTCAATCTGCTCGATTATATCCTCAAGTCGTTCTTTTATAGTGGGGGGTGGTATGGGGAGGTTGCCGTGAAACACGATGTCAGGATGGCGCTGGAAAGAGTCGAGAAGGGTTTTGGCGTGGTTTTCGGAGCTGCCACCACGTGCTGTGCGGCCTGTGCCTGAGTCAAGACCCCTGGCCGGTCATTATTAACACGCCCTCCACGGTAGCAATTCGACCTCTCGGGAAGCTGTTTCAACTTTCCGACAGCTCCGATTTTCTAGGGTTTCCCACCCAAATATCTGTTTCGCGCCATAGGAGTCCTGCCTATTGGTTCTTGGATGTGCTTTTAGAGCCGCCTTGCGTTGGGCAGTCCCGTGAGAGGTTCCTGCCTAGTGAGATCATCTCGCAGGATGAGCATTTAGCGCCTCAGCCTCGCCGCCTGCGCATCTCCTCGACCTGAGAGCTCCCTCGTATCCGCGACCTCTCCTATCATTTTCGCACTCCAACCTGTATCTTCTTCTTTGTGAGTACCGGCCTCCAGTTTGCCTGTGCTACGGACCCGACACACGCGATGAGCACCCCGAGCTCAGCGCCCGCGCTTCAGGGCGCGCTCCTTGCCTTTCAAGGAGGACCGCCGCCGAACCCACGCACGAGTGGTCATTTAACGGCTGGGTCCTCGAGAGCGCCGAGCCGTGACCCGAGTCCGAGGCGATTGGCAACACATGGGACGGGTACATCGATGGGCCGGCCCGATGTCTCACCCTCGAGATCGGATGTTTCTGCGGTCGGTGGTAGGGTGGTCAGGAGGCTGAGCACCTCCCGGACGACTGACTCGCTTATCGCGGCGAACCTGGCGGCGGGGAAGCCACCTGGACAACCCATTAGTCCGGCACGCACGGGAGGAGCGGATGATGAATCAAGCTCGTTTCGGGGCACTACGACTTTGATCTCTATGTTTGAAAGGACAGAAGGCGGGAGGTCACCAAGCAGCGCGCCAGGGGGAGCAAGAAGGGCAAGGACACCAACGGGAAGGGACGGGGGAGGAGTTTATGGTGGCGACCCGGTGAAATCTGATTCACCGAGCGTGCCAAGGCCAAGGGCGAGGACGCCCGCAGGGACGAGCTACGAGGAGCCCGCGGTGAAGCCCAGGACGCCGAGTCGAAAACCGCAGCTGAAGCCGAAGCCGGGCGTCGATGCTGCGCTCTTGGCGGCGAGGCAGGTCGCGGCGGTACAGTCAGCCGGGACAAAGGAGGCGCCGGCGGCTCACCAGCCCGCGAGAGGTGCACGGCCGCCCACGCCGCCGAAACCTAGGGGCAATAGAATGAGGGCCGTATCACCTGCACTCTCCGCTTCTACCGCTACCACGAGGGGACGGTCCCTGGAGCCCGAAACTGTACTCGCCAGGGCCGAGACCGTTTCTTCTGAGGACACCTTTGTCTCCGCCTCTTCTGGCCAATCCCCACCACGATCCCTATCTCGGACTTCCCACGCACACTCCAAGTCATCCTCCACCTCGCCTATCCGCCGCCCCCTACCCCCTCCACGACGTACACCCGGCGGGTCCCAGAACCCAACGACCCTCTCACAAACCACAGCTCTCTCCAACGCCATTCTGGCAGGATCCCTCGCGTCCTCACGCTTGACGCCTAGCAACACCGGCGACGCCCCGGCCAAGCCACAACCATCCCCCCGTCTCCTCCCGACGCTGAGGACAGGTGACGGCGAGCACCGCCAACAGGAAGACCAGAGGAAGCGCAGACACGGGTTGAGACACAGGCACGCCCACAAGAAGCGGGAGAAGCGGGACGCGAGTATCTCGGAGGCGCAGAGGAGGAGGTATGAGGCTCTATGGGCGAGTAACAGAGGCCTCCTCGTGGACGAGCATCTCTCCTCGGGAGCCGCGGCGCCGGGCGACGAGAGGGCGAACTACGTAGTCAACGTAGTGGTGCGGGACCTGTGGCGGCGGAGCCGACTGCCGGACGACGAGCTGGAGGAGGTGTGGGCGCTCGTGGACGTGGAGGGGAGGGGCTTTCTTGGCCGGAGGGAATTCGTGGTTGGAATGTGGCTTGTTGATCAGAGGTTGAGAGGGAGGAAGATCCCCGCGAGGATTGGGGAGGGGGTTTGGGATAGTGCGAGTGGGGTTGCGGTGAGGAGGTAGGGTCGCACGGCGTCTGTTGGGCGTTTGTTGGTTTGGCGACTTTAGATCGTGTGGCCCCCTAGGGTCGGTGCTGATGCAGGGGAGTTTATAACAGTGTAATACCCAAGTGTGCATGGTCGGCTTGTTGCGTGGAACTACGAATTTGCAGTGGTGTCTCGGGACGAAAGCTGTATTACGTGTCTGGAAGGAGAGGTGAACGAAAGCTCTAGCACGAGAAAGGATGTTGCTAATATGCCGCCCCGCGGGCTCGATTAACGTGTAAGCCCGGCCCAGGCTAGACACCAGGATAAGCGCACTAAGGACTCGGAAACATAAGCCTCAGGAATTCGGGTACAGGGTCCAAGATCTAACTACGGCCTGACTGAGATGGACTTCTTTGCAGAGGTGGTCAGGTGATAGTCCGCAATCATACGTGGTACAGAGAGTGTGGCCAACGGCAAACCCCGAACCATCGCTCTTGGGTTACCTCGTCAAGCGACAGAGCAAGCACATTGGAACTCTACTCGTTAGAATACGCCGATTCCCCCACTCTGACGTCGGCACTCGGAATCAAACACCGGAGCCACAGCTCAGCCCAAGCCCCGAAGAAAGCGGGCTCAGCTCACCCGGTCCTGCTCCTCGGATGGCCGCCGCCCCAGCAGGGGCTTGGCACCACTGCCCCGTTGGGAACGGGATCCGCATGAGCGCCTTGTCCCGTGCCGGGCTGGAGGGCCGGTATAGGTGGCGGGAGGCGGGGGGGTGATGAGTCGGGTGACGGGCCTGGAAGGCAATAAAGGCAGGCTTTACCCCATCCACGGAATGTGTTCCACGTTGCCTTCCTCTCGGGCGATTCCTTTCTTCTTCGCGATTGAGCATTTCTCACGCCTTCATTTCTCTGAATTCATTCCCGGGATATTTGGCCGCGTTAGCCCTAGGCTTGTGTTTGTGGGAATCTGACGAACAGAATTTGGAGGAAGTCGGCCGACAAGACAAGCATCTCGGGTTCGCGGACCGCCCTGCTTCGAGACTGCGGGTGCTGTCCATCGACTTCTTGGCTTCGTCCTAATCTTGTCGAGGAGAACCAGCCAGGCTCTCAGCATCCCCGCCTCGAGCACCTTCCTAGAACGAAGTCCCGAATTTATTACTCAGCCCGCACCACTCCCTCGCCGCCGCACCGTCGCAGCACGGTGCGATTACCTCACTATTAGGGTCCGCCACCTCGAACTCTGGGACGTGCGCTGCTGAGTTTGGGACCCCGACCGGAATTATGGCGAACAATCTTGATCGCCCCTTCGGAACCTTCTTTGACCGTCAGGAAGGTAATATCAATTCTCTAATGCTTAATAATTTCTTACAGCCTTTTATCCATCCCTCTTTATGCTCCCTTCACGCCTCTTTGCCCAATGTGTTTCCTCTTTTGGTACATAATCCGCCAGCCAGTTTGCCGCCCCCATAGCACCGTTATAGCGGACCCCCAATCGAGCCTCTAGCGGTCCTCATCACCTGCCCCGACGACGTCCCTTCTCCCGTTCCCCACCTCGCCAAACCAACGTCAGCAAGCCGTTCGTCTGAAATAACTCTTTCTGAACTCTTCGAATAGACTCCGCCCAACTCTCCTACTTCCAACACCGGGACCTCTCCCTCCCAGTCTTCCTCCCCCATCTGCGCCTTCCTAGCCCGACGACCTTCCTTGACACGGCCCATACCGCACAGCCGACCCTCTGGGGCCACGACCTGCTAGATCCCCCCTTCCTCGCCTCGCACGTCGAGACGGCTAGCCTCTCGTGCCAGGGCCTGATCTCGCCTCCCGACTTTGGGAGCCTTGACGACGACCTGGAAAGTCCCATATCGCTACTGCCTGGCAGTTCCTTTGCGAACCTTTCCACCCTCGCGTCCCCTGGCTCCTTCCGTGGCCACGGCATCATTCCCAGGAGTGCGGACGAATATTTCGCCTCGTCTCGCGACGCGGCACTTCCCATTGAAGCTGAGAGCTACGGCTCGGGGCCGACACCCCTGGATGATCCGTATCTCAATACCAACGCCACCTCGAGCGTAGGCAGAACACAGCCGCCGAATTCGGAAACCGCGATCGATCCCGTCACGCCTTCCACGCTAGAGCATACTTCTCACGGGGCTTCGATGCCCTCATTTCTCGAAACTGAAACTCACTCTTCCAACGCACCCCCCACATCCCAAACAATGTCATCCAGAAAGCGGAGGAGCAGTGTCTCTATTGACCTGCCCTCGTCTAGTCCTTCAGCACCAGCCACCAAGAGGAGGAGGCGAACGTCTGGCACCTCCGTACCAAACTCTGATCCCTTGGACAAGGCGGACTCTGATAATGAGTCGGACATAATCGACATAAGGGATATGAACAAGATCCCTGAGATGTTGCAGCAGCGACAGAAAGAGAAGGCGGAGCGGGTTAAGCTGGGAAGTTTTCAGTGTGCTATTTGCATGGATTACACAACGACGCTAACAGTTACGCACTGCGGTATGTTTAGCAACTGTGAACTTGAGAACCCTGTGGCGAAAGAACTGGTTTTGCTAACGTGACATCTTGAGAAAGGCCACCTGTTCTGCGCAGACTGCCTAACAACGGCGTTACAAACTGAGGCCATGAGACACAAATGCCCCATGTGCCGCCAAAAAGTCGAGAGCAAGCCCCGAGAAGCGTACAAAAGCAACACCAAGGGCTTCTGGCCTCTAGAACTGAAGCTAATGACCACTACGAGGAAGGGAAAGAAATCAGAGGGGTAGCGAATCTGGAAAACAGAGGAGGAACTGATGCTTTTGACGTCAATGGGAAAGAGGAATGGCATGGCATTTCGGTTTTTTATATCTCGGCGCAGGTGGAGTAATGGCTCGGTATGGCAAACTGCATAGAGCGTGGGTACACGGCGGGAGGGACAATACGGACTAGAGGCAATGGAAATGTCTCTAGCTATGCATGGCTTGGGGTTAAAGGCGAGGAGAACATTCACGTCATTCTTCGGGGTGGTTTCTATGACGACGGGACGTTGACGTGAAATTCGGATATAGGACACCACGAGAACGCCGTTCTCCTCTCTTATAAGAATGTGCGTGTCGCTGGAGAATAAGCCCCGCCTCTCGTAAACATAGGATTACATTGATACCACATGCGGGGAACGTCATGATGTAAATATGTCTGAGTAATGGACAAGTGCCATGCCTCATCCGCAACTTCCCCGGCATGAAAAGTGCATGAAAGGCGCGAATATCGGGTGCAAAGCGAGGGGAGGGAAGTATGGCATTGCAAACGCCGCGGCACACTGAGATGGAGAACCAAGACCTATACATTACGGTACTTGCCACCTCCACGAACTCAACCGACATGACGCATTGACGATGAGATCTCTGCCAAGATGACGACGTGCGGACCCATCCTCTGTTTCTACATCCCCAACCAAGTCCTCCGCTCCTTTGCATCCTCCGTTGTTCCTCAATGGAACAGCACGTCCGCCTTCTTCGGCTCCGGAAGAATCTCGTTCTCGAACTATACCGGTTAGCTTCCCACCCTCACCACTCAAGTCCCGCAGACCGGCTAGGTAGAACATCCAAGAAACGAAAGAGGACTTACCTCTAAAAACCCCGTCGCAAGAATCATGACAACAAACGAGTCCGCCAGCTCCGCCACGCTCTCCGAAAGCCCGTCCTCAACGTGCCCTATTCCCGCCGACCGCTTCAGAGTGTGCGCCACCAGCATGCGGTGGTCTGTCAGGAACCGCCGCCCCTGCACCGCGTTGTGCGACGCGCGGGACACCAGCGCCGCCGAAATTATGCGCGCCACCTTGGCTAGGTGGGCGTAGTGTGTCGTCAGGGCGGCGGGGTTCGAGGGGTCTGACTCTTGTTAGATTATTGGTATTTACGGGTAAAAGGGGGGGTTTGAATGGGGGACTCACCGATCTGGAGCTCGGGGTCCACGGAGAAGAGGCCGGATAGCTCGACGGCGCGGAAAAGATTCGCGTGCAGGACATACTTGGCCCCCTCCTTCGTCTGGCAAAGTTGCAGCAACAGGGCGAGCTTCGCGTCGTGGTAGTGCTGTTGCTCTTTCTGCACCTCCGCGCCCTCGCGCATCATCCCTTTCAGCGAGTCGACGAGCACCCCGATAAAGTTTAGTCTGTTCAGCGTGTCCACGACATGGCTGTCGCCTTCCTGGCTCCCGAGACTTACGAGCGCCGTGAGAAGGATGAGCGCCGACGTCTGGCAGCTCGGCTCGCCGCCGTACGCATCGTCGCAGATCACGTTGGCGAGCCTATCGCCGTAGATCTGGATTGTGCGCATGGTCTTCTGACGTCCCAGTACTGCGGAATCCTTATCCACCATCCCCGTGAGATACCGGTAGCAGATGCTGTAGTACATCGAGCGGAGGTCGCTCTGGTCGGCCCACTTTCCGATTGCCTGCAGGCAGATCTGGAAGAGCTGGTACAGCTTGTCGCCGACCAGGTGGCTCATGTCGGCGCCCTTGCCGTTGAGACTCTCGGCCGGCGCGGGCGGTGTCAGGTCTAACTTGAAAAGGAGCACCTTGGCCAGCTTTGCGAGCTCGTAGGCGAGGTGCTGGCGCTCCGATGAGCAAACTTCAAGGCTTGGTAGTATCGTCTGCAGGGTCTCTAGGTAGAACGATGTCCGCGCGCTGCCTTGGAAGTCATTCGATTCGATCATGATGAGCACCAGGTTCACCCATGCCCTGAGAACGTTGAGGTTCTGCGAGATAATCTGAGCCTGGCGGTTGGACGAGAGTAGGTACTCCATGATGAGGGCCTCCTCTCGGTCGATGTTGGAGAGCTCCTGCGGCGCGATGACCTGGGCATTGCCACGGCCCTCGCTGCGCTTCACCAGGAGGATCTCCTTGACTCGTTCAATGTTGTAGATGAGGTTGCCGTCGCCGTCCTCGTCTACACAAACGCCGAGGTCGAGGTCGGTGTAGTACTGGAAAGTCGGCTGCACAAGCTGCCAATCCGAGACGGGGAGGATAAAGTCGAATAGTTCAAAGATGGAGCTAACGGAGATGGTCTCTTGAGGGTCCACGACCACAGTTCCCCGTAGCGCCTCGAATATGCGCCGCTTGTATGTAGGAGAGCGCTCTTGCGACACGCCACAGAGCTCCATGGCGATGTAGTTAAACAGAGCGGCCCGGTGGGAGAGGAATTCCGTTAGCGCGACGGCACCGTTTGTGAGGGGGAATTCAAGCGTAGGCATCTCCTGGCCTTCCCAAAGTAGACCGGGCAGAATTGGGGACTCCTTTGCAAGGAGAGCAAAGACGAAATCGACGTTTCGCAGCTCATCGATTACGATGGGTGCTGTCATTGATGATGTCCAGAGTATTTGTAGGATTCGCAGAACCCTGTGCTCTAAGGCGACGAGCCACTGCCGCACACCAAGGCTATCCTGAGGGTGTGTCGATACCCAAAGATTGATCAGGCTGTGGAAGACCGACGACCCCTTGTAGAAGGGACTGCTGGGTTCAACAGTCACGCTGTCAACCTCGCACTGGAACCCGAGTAGAAGGTGGGCGATAGAGGGTTTCCTAGGAGACTCTCGCAGGCAGGCGTAGAGGAAATCAAGAATGTAAATCTTGATCAGATAAACGGGCGAGTCCATCTCTCGGCCGGGATCCAGGGGGGCTTCAAGGTCCGACATGAAGGACCGTGAGATAGCTTCGTGGTCGCCGTTCGCTTCCAACGATACGATCGCCTTGTTGCGGTGAGTGCGGGCACCAATGCTGGCGCCCCACGCTGATGTTATCCGCGTAGACACGGATACCCGCTCCAGGAGCTTGAGACAGGCGAGCGAGAGGTCGGGGTGTCCAAGTCCGCAGAAGTTTCCGAGATCCACAACGAGGTCCAAGTGGCCCACCAGGCCGTCCTCGAACGACGAGTAGCGAGATATTGACCCCGGCAGCCTGCGATAATTTGACTGGTTCCTTATTATCGGGCGTATGATGTTGAGGTATGTGGGCTGCAGGTCGAGGATGCGTGTGATGAGGGTGATTGCTCTGAGGATGGCGAGAATAAGGGGAGAGTCGGGCGCCGCGTTGCCCACTTCGACGACGGGTTGGTGGATTGCCGAAAACACAGCTTTGACAGCCTTCTCCGTCAGCATCCACTCCATCACCCGCGCAAAAGGATGCATCCGGACATAGGTAGACAGGTCGCTCGTCGCCATGGCCGAGTCGATAGGGAGGCTTGTCGAGTTCGCGAGGATGATGAGGTTCTCATTGAAAGACTCTAAGCAGACGACGGCAAACTCGAGGCACTGGAGTCTCAGCATGCGCGCTTGGTTCTTGTCAGTAAGCTCCTGTGTTTTCTTGGACAGGACATCCCCTAGGACATAGTCCACGAAACCGTCGATGCCAGGCATTCGGTATGATGAACCCAGGTTTTCCGGGAACGTGAGTGAATCACTCAGGGGGCTTGATCCCTCGACAGGGGTTATGAGTGAGGTTAGGAGCAGGATGAAAGCGTACGGCTCTTCGAACCCATTGCTGATCTCTTCTAGGACGCGTTCGGGGGAAACGGTAGGCGTGTGGGACAGCTTTGGATATCCAGTACCATGGCTAGCAGGAGGTGCACTGTAGAATCCGGTGGTCCAGTTATCCAGACTAGTCCACATGAGCTGGCTCTCTTCGACAGTCTTCCGCGATACTAGCGCACCGAGAGCCCAGAACGTGCAGGCTCGGAGACGCGCGGGTATTTGCCGGCTTGCAAGTTGGAAAAGAACGTCGACAAGGCCGACGTCGTCCTGGAGGAGGAAGAGCCTGACAGTCTCGCTCTCCGTTGCCAGCTTCGTTATGAGTCTCAGGTAGCACTCCAACATCATGGCGGATTCAGGCTCAGCCTCGACCTGCGCCGGGTTGGGCTTCCCCGGACGGTAAGTGGTCGGTGTCGGTGCGGGCTTCTCTCTAATTTTCTCGGAAAAAAATACCAGCTCTTTGAAGATCTGCGACCAGGTGAGAGAGAGAGACCTCCGTAGTTTGCCCGATCCATGGGGCCCTTCGTCGAGGAGGAAGTGGTGAGCCGCTGTCGCGTTTTCCTCGTTCTCTGATATCGCTTGTAGCATTTCGCAGAAAGCCGTAACAAGGGGTGTCGAAGCTCTGCGCGAAGCCCACGTCATGAAGCCAGCTAAATTAGATTCCTCGTCCGTCCAGAAGTTACCTCCAGCAACCGGCCGCCCTTCGTAGGAGTATGCAATGATGATGAGGAACCTCTCCAGATTCAAATCATGCTCATGACTCTGGCTTAATTGTCGCTGCTCGTCCTCATCAATGCGTAGCTTTCGAAGAACATTTGGCAAGTTGGTGATGAAGGCGTCAATGAAGAACTCTAGATGGCGCATGAGGGCCGTCTGGAAGACCTCTGAGAAGGCAACTGTGTCTGTGGGCAGGTGAGGTGACTTCCGTTGGAGCCACGTTCTCATACCCATTCGTGCTGGATCTTGCCACTCCATGGACTTGACGTCGGCTGCAACAGAAAGCATAAAGTCGAAGGCGCCATCTTTGAGCGAATCGAGAAACTGTCTCGATCTCTCCTCATCCTCTGTACCCGGTAGGGTTATGTTAGTAACGCAAGACGTAAGATTCGTGTATCAGGAATCCTTACCTTTGTCTAGGTTCTCCGGCGACACAATGGACTCATCCACGATGTCGTCAAGGTAGTGGCCACTATATTCGGCGAGCCACCAGACTCGGAACGCGGCTTGTACGTATGGCAAAGCCCATTGCTCGGGTTCTTGAGGGCAGATGGTTGAGTGAAGGCTACGTACTTGTTGGAGTCCAGGATTTGAGTCGGGAGACCCGAATTTAGAAATAAGAGCCGCCAGGAGGGGGATCCGGTGGACTACCAGACGTTAGCTGAGCGACAAGGGTGACGACACCAGCATAGAACTGCTCCGGCCAAGGGGAGGGGGGACACTACTTACTTAGTAGACTATCATATCTGTCAGCCGCTTTCAGCTCCGCCAGCAGAGTCTTGAGATCCTCCTCCTGCGCTTGCGTTTCGACAGCCCGAGACACAATAATACCCATTAGCTCATGTTGTTGAATGAGACTGACACGCGAAAACTCAATCGTTTCGCGCTCTTCTGATGCTTGAGAGCCCTGTCCGGAGGACAGCATGGCGGCAGCGTTGATCTTCTCGTTGAGCTTTTGTATCCACGCCCTCACATCTTTCATGGAAGCTAAACACCTAGGGATTATTCGCTGCGAGTTCTTGCTAGCGAAGACGACGCCCTCTAGAAGCTGTCGGGCCACTTCGTTGGACTGAGTACCTTCCCTCTCCTCATCGCCGGCAAGGTCGCCGAGGATGCGTACTATGTTTAGCACATACTTCCTGTGCTGGTGTAGTCGGATGACGGCACATTCTAGGAGGGACCGGCCGAGGAGCGCAGGGTCGTTCTGAGAGGCGAGGACAATATCAGCAGCTTCGAGCTCGTTGATCTCGACTTCGTCGGAGAAGTTCAGCACGATCTGCTTGAACTCATCGTTGATAGAGAACTCGTCCCCATTGATCTCGATTTTACCTATGACAGGAAGCGTTAGAATGGCCCATGAGGAGCAGTGCGTAATCCAGGCTTGAAAATACCAGAGTTCACAGCATTGCGACTTTCATTACTTCTTGGTGGGCGGGCCCAGACCTTCCCGAGCTCCGCCTCAAAGACACCCAGCAGCGCATCGTCCTCGAGGAAGTCAACATCGTCGCGCCGGCCTTCGAGGGCCGCGAGGAGGATCCTGTCGAGGTCTTGGAGGGCGACCAATGTCGTGTTTTCGGCCATTTTGCCAGTACGGAACTATTGCATCGTCGCTGCGACCGAGACTTGGATCCGCCGAGGAAGGCCGCGAGGGAGGCTCGCGACGATGGTGGTGCGTTAAGGCCGGTGAACTTCTTCTAGCTCGAACAGGGTGTGGTATGTAGCTCGCGCACGGGTATCTGGTGCGTGTGCGCTGCAGTAGTAGCCGGGGCGGAAAAGTGGGCGAGAAGCGAAGCTTCCTCGGTCTGCTGGCGTGGGAATCGGTCGTCGATGATGTTTAGCAGTGCATCGCGACCTTTTTTTCAGAGCTTTGGCTGCTTGTCCAGGGACCCGAACTCTGGGGCTCATGTTTCTAATTCAAACTGTATACACTTATCTCTCACCAATTCAGGGCAGTTCCTTGACCAAGGCTAGGCGCCAATACAGTAATCATATGAGTACAAAAAACTGTGTACAAGCGGGCGGTGAGATTCTGCCGCCCAACGTCGCGTCCTCCAGATACCAGCGCGCCTGAAGGTCGATGACTTCAACGGTGTTGAGCAGCTTGTATTTATCGCATCAGCCGGCAGGTATTCACCACCACGCCTACGGGAGGTGTGCTGGCTTTCTCCTGGATTCTTGTGGTAACTCTCACTCACTTTCCCCAGGACACAAGTCGGACGCTCTTTCCATCTCCTTCCGCCGGCTTGTCCTTGCGCCTGCCGAACTTACCAGGCAGCACCCTCCCCTCTTTCTTGGGTAAACGAACAAAGCCATCACTACTTCCCGCCTTACTGCTCATGTTTGCGTACTATTTTTCAGAGAAACTGTCCGTCTTTCTGGTCTTTTCTGAAATACACAGCTCGCTTGTTGGGGCTTGTTGGCCCCCTCCTTCCTCTGAAGTTGTGTCTGCGCGGGAGTAGTGATAAAGCTCTACGCCATGATATAGAGTCTGTCGCCACTAGGTACACGCGCAATGGCATCTTCGTCTAGGGGCTCCGGAGCTCTAACGGCCCTGCTGAGTTAGTCAAGATAATGCTCTCATAACCTGGGTCCCGACGATCTCATGCTAACCGCTACACCAGGCAAGATCAGGGGAGGAGCTGTCAAGGCCCGCTCAACATCACTAGATGGTAGTTTTCATATTTTAGTAATCCCGGCTTAGCCATATTCTATTCTGACTTTCTGTCTAGAGCTGATATCTCTCCTGGACACCAAGGGCAGTAACTCGTTGCTGTAAGATAACCGCCCGCGCAACCGAAGTTCTGCTGACAGTATCTAGGGCTGTCCTGGACGACAAGACATGCCACCAGATCCTTGAGTCTGTTTTCAATGGCGCCGTTGCCGAGAAGTCGGTCTGTCTTGGCAATTCCAAAGCCGCAGCTTCTACAGCCGCAACCCGTCTGACGAAATGCGCCAAAGTCGTCAGATTGGTTATAGAGCAAGGGACGGGAAAGCTCAAACGAAAGACTGCATTGGCAGTGGTGGATCACATTACCCAGATCTTACCGGGACCGGATGAGGAATTAATTCAACCCCTGGCCGAAGGCTACATCAAGGCGCTCCGGGCCCTTCTTTCCCGGCCTGCCAATGGGGAACAACTCGCCAAGCAGTCCGCCGACGGATGGCTAGTCTGCGCCAAGTTTTGTGCCGATGTCGTTGCCAGTTATGTGGCCACAGCGGAGCAGGATACCAGCCTCGTCACTCGTGCGTCGCCAGCGCCAGGGACTCCTCAAGCATTGTCGTTGACTCGGTCATCGGGCCGGTCAAATCCAGCATCGAACCAACGGCCTCAGGGGTACATTAGTCAAACCACGCTTCTGGACCTACTGGAGTGCCTTCATTATCTCGTGCTCACGCCACATTCACCACTGGGACAGGTTGCGGCGAGAATCTCGAGGCCTGTCGTACGCATTCTGCAGATTCGCCAGTTCAGCCTGGGCCGCATTCAACAAATCTCTTTTGCTACTATTAGCACGATCCTGACCCGAATCACCGTCGATGACTTGACCCAGACCAGGTCATTAGCGAGGGATGTCTTGCCTTTGATAACCCATTGGTGGCATTCTCGAGGAGTCGCCAAGGATGAGATGCTGAAATCGATACGAGATGAGATGCTCCGTGCTATATTTTCCATGTCCTTGCACCTTGAGCATCTGGCGACATATTCCCCTGACGACCGCTTGAGAAACGATCTCGAGAACTTGCTGGATGTGCTCTGGTCGGAATACCCGAGGCGAGACCCGCCAGACCAACTCAGTATTGACGATTTGAACTTTAGCTCTGTGCTGGTGCCCGACGACTACTTCAGGACCGGCATATTCAGTCTTCATCCACATAACAGGGAAGGCGAGCGAAAATGGGGCGTCTTGCAGTCCATCGCCCTCCTTGAGAATATTTTGTTCAAGGCCAACCGGGCGGATAGGCCGAGTACCGGTACTGACGAACAACCCCGGAAACGACGGCGAACGGGCCGCGAGCCTAATCGTCTCCGCCAGAAACTCAAGTTACTTGACACGGGGAGCCAGGTCACCGCCCTCCAGTTAGTGCCGTTTCTATCCCAGACCGAGATGCTATCCGACGACGACATGTGGGACTTGTTAGCCGATATGACCACCCTAGTAACTGACAAACGGGAAACCACGGCGTCTTGGGCAATGTTAGTGGCTGCAAGGTGAGTACATCGTCGACCTGGTCGAGCACCGTGGACCGCGGCAAATCATTAATCAATGGCACAGTTGCGCGTGGAGGAAGGGGGCCTCAAGAGAAGCCCTATCTCCAACTTGGAAGCAGATCTGGCAGGTCGTCATCCGGAATATAAGCTTGCCAGGTCTGGCCCGAGCCGCTTGCGTCCTTCTCCATACTCTCCTAGAAACCGATTTGGTCAGCTACCACGCAGTGTCTAATGACATCAACGACATCATCACCACCGCTGATGTGAATGGTCCCGCGATTCTCACCGACTCAACGCTTCTCCTGATGCTACACATCCTGAAGCTGCGCAATCTAAAACTACCCAATGCCAGCCAGGCAACCTGCAGCCACGTCATACGATGGGTTTTTCGTAGGTGGGATCCAGGTAAGTCAAGGATGCCTCATCCTACTCCTCTCGCCAGGAGACTGATTTTTTTTCTTGTTAGAAGAACTCTCGTTTGCCTCACTTCACTCTCCCCACGTTGCGCCTTCTATGTTGATCAACGTGCTCCGCGCGGCGTGTGGTGCCAGTCTTCTGCCCCCGCCTACTCCCGAACTGGTATCTGGAGGAATAGTGAGCGATGGATGGAAATCCTATTGTGAGGTGGAAGTTACAGCGAGATACCTCCTCCTTCTTGAAGAGCCTAAACCTATCCCTCGCCTCTCCGTGACTTGTAGTCACACCTTGCTCTCAAGTGGGAGAGCTGCGTCGTCCGATCCTTCCAGCTTTTTCGCGTCGAAAAAGCTCGTTCTAGAGCTTCTTTACCCGAAATTAGAAGAGCTCCAGGCCCTGTGCGACTCATGGAATCGAAAGGCATCCGACGTGTTTCAGCAGATATCCCCTGAGCGACTACAGAGTCTTTTTACCGCTTGCATATGCACGTCAATGCTCCTTCCACAATTGACGGACTTGAACACAAGACAGTCTAGGGACATTGAACCCGCTTTGTTCAAGTTGGTTGACGAGACACTCTCGGCTGTCCTCGACTCCTTGGAATCTGAAATACTTCTTGATGTCCTGCGGAGGGTGACTCGACCCGTCATCCCTCAACTCTCAGCGCCCGCGCTCAACCATCTAGCCACAGAATACCCACCTTTGCTATCTGTGTTTGCAAGACTTGCTGGTGCATTGCAAGAGCAACTCGCCAGACAAGCAGCCGGCTCAAACCCCGATCCTATGGACGTCGATGATGAGTTTGATTCTCAAGTTAGCAAATCCAGCTCAACCACCCGCACCGCCGAGGTCCCACGCCAAATTAGCACCTTGGGTCTTGACTCGAAGGCCTTCCACCTTGACACAACTGTGCGATTGTACCTGCTCAAAGTTTTGTCTCAAGATATCGGCCAAGTTGGCCTTGTGCCGGATGACTTCCTAGGCCATCTGCTCTCTCTCACAGACGAAGACTTTTTGTTGGCCCAGGGAGTGATGATTGAACTCTTCCAATCAGACGCTGTGGCAAGTCCCGATAGTGCGTTTCAGCTTGTCGAAAAGATAGGAAGCATCATCGGAAAGATCCCCGAGTATGACTGCTGCGAGGTTGCGGTGTGTACTTGTCTCGACCTCATCGAGGCGCTGCTTCCGGTTTGGTTCGATGCTAAGCATGAGGTCGCAGACATGGTTGGCGACCTATACCACCATTTTGTCAAAACCTGCCTGCCGAGCAACCAGCTCTCTGCGAATTCGCAGATATCTCTTGTTAGGCTTGTTCTATCCATCATGAAAGTTGATTCGCAGTACGCCGACAATATGGGCCTGTCGTCCTGCCGATCCACGCTTCTTTTCCTTGCTCAGCAGGGAGCTATGCCGGTGAGGTTCTTCTTAGGGGCACGTATCTCCGATATGTTCGGGCTCTATGTTCTCAAAGTTCACGATGACATCTTCATCGATGTCCTCAGCAGTCTTCCCGCAGACCGGAATGACATGGAAGGGATTGCTTACCGACTCTATGTATTGGCTGAGCTTGCCTGCCGCTGGCCAACTCTCCTACGACGCTGCATTTACCACATATTCGAGACTCCTGGTAATATCCCAAGCTCATCCAGATACGCTACGCGCTGCCTAGACAAGGTTGCCGCCGCTCTGAAGTTAGATTCACCGACTGAGCTCTTCCGCTTGTTTTCACCTCAGCTTCTGTATACCTGGCTCTTAGGCAACGATATTGAGGACATTCCCTACTCCATATTCGGTTTCGCGTCTCTGCAGAATCTCATCCAAGCGTCACAGAGTGAGGCATCAGCCTTGATTATCATGCGAGGCCCAGGCGATTCACTTGACCGTCTTGCCGCTCAACTTGGGAAGGACAGTGTCGATGTTGTGCGCGAGAATTTCTCCAAGATCTTAGCCTACTCGATTGCACATGGGATCGCCAGGTCGAAGAACAGATCGGAACAGAACAGCCATGACAGCGGCAGCAGGGATTCAGGCAGGAGTGTCCCTGAAGACAGAGGAGAAACCTGGATTAGGAATCTACTGGGCTCACAAGAATTTATTGAGGCCGTGTATGAAAATTTCGCCGACACAGCTGCCCATTTCATGAATCTCTTCGACCAAGAAGGTGCCATTGAGCAATACTTCGCCGGGCCCCTTTCCTACGCAGCTGACATCCTAGCCGAGATCAAGGAGTTTTCCCACTCTGCTGTTGGCTTGCCGCCGAATCAGCAGCCAGTGTTCAAGGGTCGCCAGCTGATCCGGCAGTTGAACCATCTTTGCAATCTTGCCCCAAAGTACGAATTTACAGCATTATGGACTCCTGCCTTGGTTGTCTTCGTGGCAAGGAAGCTCATCAACACGATCCACCCAGCTCTCGGTTCGCTCCACGCGTGTTCTGTTCTCCGCAAGATGAGAATCCTCATCTCTCTCGCGGGCCCTGTCGCCTTGACCTCGTATCCCCTGGAGATGCTCCTCCATTCGGTACGGTCGTTCATCGTTGACTCGGAGTGTGCGGATGATGCGATGGGCGTGAGCCAGTATCTGCTCACCAGGGGCGTCGCTCACTTGGAACAAACGCCTTCCTTCCTAGCCGGCTATGCTCTCTCCACTCTTGCGTCGTTGCGGGTTTTCCTCGAGTCCAGCCAATCCAGTACAACTCAGGAGAGCCAGTTCAAGGCAACGATGAGCAAGGCGAAGCAGTTTCATTCCTGGTTTAGCAAGTACCTCGCCGCATATAAATCTCCCATCTTCAAAGATGACCCGGGCAGAGAAGCCGTCTTTAGATCAATCACGGACTCTGCGGCGCACATCCGGTCATCCGGCAACGCTGACAAGGGAACGCACGAAAGCAAACTCCTTCTCGAGATACTTCGAGACGAGGGGCAGAAGGACCAACTACTTAACCCCTCGTCTCGAGACCTAGCCTTGGGGCTCCTTTGCGGCGACTTTGAACTTCCCGATTCAAGCCAGCAAGACATGGTCGAAACTGACAGTGAGGCTATCGAACAAGCCCCCGTTGTCTGGCGAAGTTGCATGGCCCAGCCTCTCAGCAACCAGTACTTGGCTTGGGCTGGACGAGTCGCCGGGAGATCCTTCGCTGCGTCTGGAGATATCCCAGAAGAGCTCTTGCAGGAGAGTCGGCTTTCGGAGTATCTGCGCATTGCACCTGGAGTAAATGGCTCACAGCGCGGACTTATATACCTCCTTCAGGAACTTACGACGCACAGAGAGCATGCGACTGCGGGCCTCGCCGAATCCGCACTAAGATCGATCGTATCGGAGGCCAACGTCAGCCAAAACGATGCTCTCACGGTAGCTTGCCAGGAAACATTGACCGAGTCCTTATTCTCCACGTCCGACTGGGGCGAATATTATCCACCTCCGTCAGAGTTCTCACCCCTGGAGACTCCGATTGAAGACCAGTTGTTTCTGAGGGAGCAGATTGAGGGCGCCAATTGGTTGCAATGGCTGTGTTTATACCTCGCTCAGAGCGCATCCGACAGAGTTGTTGTGCTCGCCGTTCTGTCCCGTCTTCTTGTGAACGTCAAGGGGTTTACCGAACAGGCGTTTCCATATATTCTCCACCTTGCACTGCTATCCCAGATCGACCAGCCTCAGGTTGTCAAAAAAAAGATATCCGATGCTTTCAAGGCGTGGCTCGAGGTTAGAAGTGTGGCAGCCAGGGAGAACCAGAAGCTTGCAGTGAATGCGATATTATACTTGCGAACGCAGCAGTACCCGAGCGAGTCATCTATCGCCGATCGCGCTCGCTGGCTAGATATTGACCCAACGGCGATGGCCTCTGTGGCTTCTAGGTGCGGGATGCACAAGTCGGCGCTTTTGTTTCTCGAGGCCGCTTCCGGGGAGACAGGGCGCACTTCGCGACGCTCATCGGCTGCCCGTGAGCAAGGGTCAGAGGATCTACTTCTCGATATTTTTGAGAATATCGACGACCCTGATGCTTATTATGGCCTAGCACAGGCTTCCAGTCTCTCTAGCGTCCTCGCACGTCTCGAATATGAGAAGGATGGGGCGAAAAGCCTCGCCTTCCGTGGTGCGCAGTATGATAGCCACATCCGACTACGGGATCCAAGCGCACAGCAAGATGGCAGGTCTCTAGTACATGCCCTTGGCACCCTCGGACTAGCTGGGCTATCAGACTCTTTACTTCAGACGCAACAGACCGTAGATGGGGCACCTGCGTCTCTTGAGAGCACCTTTGAGACGGCGCGGCGTCTCGAGCAGTGGAACCTTCCAGTACCTGAATCAACTTCCAACTTCGCCGCAACAGTGTACAAGGCATACCAGGCCATCCACAAGGCAAACGACATGTCCACGATCCGGAATACTATACGTGAGGGCTTCGAGGAAACAATGCGGGCCCTGTCCACTCAGGGGTTCAATGCCTCGACCCTCCGACAGCATCTCGGTTCCCTCGCAGTTCTATCGGAGTTGGACGACGTGTTGGATACCACAAGCTTCTCCGACCTTGAGAGCATGTTGGAGAAATTTGACAAGCGGACGCGGTGGATGCGCAGCGGACGGTAAGTAATATCATCTAGTAACGTGTCCGGATATATTACTAACAAGCTAAGATACAACGATGTTAGTTACATACTCTCTTGTAGAGGCACGTCCCTGAGCATGTTGAGCCAGCACGGGATGCTCCGGGGGAAGGCAAACCTGTCTCCAGCAGATGCACGCCAAGTCGAGGTCCGCTCTATGCTCATGGCGTCAGACATATTCCGATTTCACAAGGCCACCCAGGAATGTTTGAACTTGTCAACAAGTTTAACGGATATGATCAAGCCTTGCGAAAGCCTAGGCTTAGTCGTGGACGCAGCTGTCAGAATGGAGGCAGCCAACTCTCTGTGGGACTATGGGGAGATGACTTCGTCCATCGGCCTCCTTCAGAGTGTCGATCAGGATTCGTCCCTCAAAAAACAAACCGTGGCTGTCAGCCGGTCGGATCTTTTATCCAAAATTGGCTACCAGGTTTCAGTCGCGAGACTTGAGAAGCCTCAAATGATCCAGAAGAAGTACCTCGAGCCTGCACTTAAGGAACTAAAGGGAAGGTCTGAAGGGAAGGAAGCTGGGCAGGTCTTCCACCAGTTTGCCATGTTTTGTGACGAGCAACTACAGAACCCTGACGGCCTAGAGGACCTGGCGAGACTACAGAATCTGAGACAAGGCAAACTCAATGAGGTGACGCAGCTCAAGGAGTTAATCTCCAGTACCGTGGAACCCCAACTCAAGAACAGGTACACCAGTCATCTAGCCAAAGCTAGGCAGTGGCTTGAACTTGACGAGCAGGAGTTAAGGAGGGTAGAGCACTCGCGCAATGAGTTTGTGAGGCTGAGTTTAGAGAACTACCTCCTTTCCCTCGTCGCTTCGGACGCCAACAATAACGATGCCCTACGATTCACAGCGCTCTGGCTGGAGAGGTCGGACGATGAGGGGACTAACGAGGCCGTGAAGAAGCATCTCGACAAGGTCCCGACGAGGAAGTTCGCACCCCTTATGAACCAGCTTACGTCTCGGCTCCAAGACCAGTCAAGCTTGTTCCAAAGGCTACTGCTGGACATAGTCTTGAATATCTGCATCGACCACCCTTACCACGGAATGTACCACATCTGGGCCGGTATTAGCTCGCGCTTGAACAAGAGGGATGAGGTTGCAGTCTCTCGACACAAGGCTACGCAGAGGGTGGCGAAACAGCTGGCCACGTCGCGCCAAGTGGCCCCTAAATGGCAGGCAATCGACAGAACGAGCAAATACTACCACGCTCTTGCAGCAGACCGTAACCCGGATCGCTACAAGACGGGTCTCAAGTTGCGACTGAAGGATTGTCCCGCTGCCCACAATCTCTTGGGTTGTCTTGTACGTTATCAGATTCCACCGCCAACGATGCAGATGGAACTGGCGATGGATAAGGACTACTCCAATGTCCCCATCATCAGCACCTTAGAACCGACTTTGTCGATTGCATCAGGTGTCAGCGCCCCAAAAATCATTACCGCCATAGGCAGCGATGGTGTTAAGTACAAACAGCTTGTCAAAGGCGGCAATGATGACCTACGCCAAGACGCTATCATGGAGCAGGTCTTCGCGGCCGTATCATCCCTCCTCAAGGGCCACCGCACGACGCAACAGCGGAATCTACAGGTCCGAACGTACAAGGTTCTACCGCTAACGGCGGCATCGGGCCTGATCGAGTTTGTCCCCAACACAGTCCCGCTCCATGAATACCTCCTTCCCGCCCACGAGCGATATTACCCCAAGGACCTCAAGGGAAGCCAGTGTCGTAGGGAGATTACTGGCGTCCAGGGGAAATCGGTCGATGAGAGGGTAGCGACGTACCGTAAGATCACGGCCAGGTTCCACCCTGTCATGCGGTACTTCTTCATGGAGTATTTTGTCGATCCAGACGACTGGTTCGCCAAGCGTCTTGCGTACACACGAACCACGGCCGCCATTTCTATGCTAGGCCATATCCTTGGCCTTGGTGATCGGCACGGCCACAACATCCTCCTCGACAAGAAAACGGGGGAGGTGGTGCACATCGACCTGGGTGTCGCTTTCGAAATGGGCCGCGTACTCCCCGTCCCTGAGCTAGTTCCCTTCCGACTCACGAGGGACATCGTGGACGGCATGGGTATCACAAAGACGGAAGGCGTTTTTCGACGCTGCTGCGAGTTCACGCTCGACGCCCTGAGGGAGGAAACATATTCCATCATGACGATTCTAGACGTCCTGCGGTACGACCCTCTCTACTCGTGGTCCATATCGCCTGTCCGGCTCGCGAAGCTTCAGGACGCGAGGCGGGATGTGGAGGAGCAGGAGGAGGTCGACGAGCAGGAGGCGGAGAAGAGCCGGCGGAAGGGGAGCAGGGTCAACGAGCCGTCTGAAGCGGATCGCGCGCTGGAGGTGGTGAGAAAGAAGCTGTCGAAGACGCTCAGTGTTACGGCGACGGTGAACGACTTGATTAACCAGGCCACTGATGAGAGAAACCTGGCGGTGTTATATGCGGGTATGTTTGAAGTATCCCCTGCCCAAAGAGTTTCATTATTAACACGCGATAGGCTGGGCGGCATATGCCTGAAGTATTGTAAGATTTAGCTGTATAGCACGAGCGATTTTTTTTACTTTATTTTGGTTCGGACGTAAGACTTTGGCTGTTAGATGCTCTTCGGGTTAGTAATTGCTAAAACATGGAATATTTGAAGACATACATGGCACCGTGGTTGACTGGATCCATTTTATACTACTCGGTCAAGCTCGGTGTAGTTATCCGGGCCCCAGATGGTCTGTGCTCTTATCAGTCAGCGGCTCCACTTGCTCTGCGCCAGACACTGCTTGTAGGGAACACCGAGCTCAGCTTTGACCCCTCCAAGCTTATACATATCATTGTGCTGATACAAGACGTGTGCTGCTTCACTGTTTGCCGGACATAATCTACTTTATACAAGGACCGTTGAGTGTATTTCGCTTGCCACTCGAGCCTCTAACTCCGTAATCTCCGTGGTCGATCCTCGACTGGACCGGCCACCTCGCGAGTTCCTTCCGCATCTTCCACCCGGGGTGTGATAGATCACCACCCCCGACGAACACAAACAACGCGCAGACCCCAGAGGAAGCCCCACACGTGCCCATAACCCGCAATCGCATCAACCGGGGCGGGCCTACCGGTTATGCCCGCCAACCCTAACGACGCAAACGCTGGAACCTCCTCGACGCCTATCGACGTGGCGAGCCTCAACATCGGGCACTCGACGCCCCCGGACCGCCGACGCCGACGCGTAGACTCCGCGAGCGCGACCCCAAACTCGTCAGCGCCGAGTGCCAAGCGACCCCGGACCTCCGAACCCCTCCCAGCAACCTCCCACCACCACCACCGCCATCCCCCGCCTTGCCCCCCACCCGCCGGCGCGATGCTCGGGCTGCAGAAGGGGCCCGTGAGCGGGCGGCCGGCGGCCAAGAAGCTAGTGATTAAGAACAGGAGAGTCGACAGCCCCAGCCAGAAGGCCGAGGTGCAGAAGTATTTTGACACGACGTGGAGGGAGGTCGAGGTCGCGGTGCAGACTGTGCTGGCCGGTAATGAGGTGCGGACGCCACTGGACAGGGTGTATCGCGGCGTGGAGGACCTGTGTAGGAACAATATGGACAAGGAAGTCTACGAGAGGCTCAAGAAAGCGTGCGAGAGACACCTTGCAGACGTGGTCTTGCCCGCAATCAAGGCCGAGGAAGGGAACGGGGACATAGCTGTCTTGGCGGCGGTGCTATCAGAGTGGAAGATATTCAATGAGAAATCAGTAAGTGGCCCGTGGGGAATAAGAGAAAGACGCTCAGGCTAACGGAGAGTTGCAGAGGTTGATTAGGTCAACGTTCAGTTACCTGGATCGCACGTACCTGCGGATACAGAACGACTGCTTGCAGATCAACGACATGATGATATCTCAATTCAAGAAGACGATCTACAACTCCTCCGGCAGCAGGCTACAATCCGGGCGCAATATAGGACTTAGCGCCGTCGATGGGATGTGCTCGCTGGTACATTTCCACAGGGTCAAGGACTCTCGGTTCCAGCCCGCGCTACTGCATGACTCCGTTGCCATGCTACACGTTTTTGGCGTCTATGTTAAGTGGTTTGAGGGCAGGTTCGTGACTCTTTCGACGGGCTTCCTATCGGCTTTTGCGAGCGAGCGGCTAGACATGAGCATTGAGAGTTACATCAAGGAGTGCCTGCGACTGCTGGACGAAGAGATCGCCCGGTGTGACGCGTACGACTTTGACACCACGACGAAGAGGTTGCTGCTCCAGGTGGCACGCGACAAGCTCGTCGCCGAGCATTCCGAAAAGCTACTGGATCCGACCAGCTTCTCGAAGCTAGTCAGCGGCAATGAGATCTCGTCACTCTCCGGTCTATACCAGCTCCTCGATTTCGCCGATATGGTTGACAAGCTCAAGGCGCCTTGGGTCCAGTACATCCGCTCCGCGGGATCGAGTATTGTCCAAGATTCTTCGAGGTCAGATGAGATGGTCACGAGGCTCCTCGAACTGAAGCAGTCTCTGGATTACGCCATCAAGGAGGCATTCAGTAGCGACGAGAAGTTCGAATGGGCGCTCCGCGAGGCGTTCGCGGAGTTTATGAACGACCGGACGAAGTCGGCATCAGACTCCGGCCCGGCGAAGATCGGAGAGATGATCGCCAAGTATATGGACATGCTCCTCCGCGGCGGGCTCAAGGCTCTACCCAGGGCTTTGCTCAACGCCAAGGAGACTCAAGAAGCGGACGCGGACACGCAGGCGGCGGACGAAGATGGTGAGCTAGACCGCCAGCTCGATCGCGCTGTAGCGCTCTTCCGGTTTGTGGAGGGCAAGGACGCATTTGAGGCTTTCTACAAGCGTGATCTCGCTCGAAGGCTGCTTATGGACCGCAGCGCGAGCCAGGACACCGAAAGGGCGATGCTGGGAAAGCTCAAGGGCGAATGCGGCGCCAACTTTACGCACAACCTCGAGCAGATGTTCAAGGACAAGGCGCTTGCGCGGGACGAAATGGATGCGTACACGCAAACCTGCTCTGCTAGCGGCTACACGATGCCATTCGACCTGCAGGTGATGGTACTCTCGAGCGCCGCATGGCCATCGTACCCGGACATCAAGATCACGCTGCCGCCCGAGGTGGCAGGCCCGATCGAGAAGTTCGACGCGTTCTACAGGGGAAAGCACTCCGGGCGGGTCCTCAACTGGAAGCACGGGCTCGCGCACTGCGTGCTTCGCGCGCGCTTTAAGAAGGGTTACAAGGAGCTGTCCGTCTCAGTGCTGCAAGCCGTGGTTCTCCTCCTCTTCAACGACGTCGACACGCCCCAAACCTACCCGCAGCTTGCGGAGGCCACAGGGCTTTCCAATGCGGACCTAACGCGCACGCTGCAGTCCCTTGCGTGCGGCAAGCTGCGCGTCCTGACGAAGCACCCTAAGGGCCGAGACATTGCAAGCACGGACACCTTTACGTTCAACGCCGACTTCTGGAACGATAGGATCAAGATCAAGATCAATCAAATCCAGATGCGGGAGACGAAAGAGGAGAACAAGGCGACGCACGAGAAGATTGTTAGGGACAGGGGGCTAGAGACGCAGGCGGCTATTGTGAGGATCATGAAGAGCAGGAAGGAGCTGGGGCATGCAGTGCTTGTGGCGGAGGTTATTGAGATGACAAGGAAGAGAGGGCCTGTTGATGCGGGGCAGATCAAGAAGGAGATTGAGAAGTGAGTGTTCGCCCAGAATTGCCGTCTCTTGTCGTCATTTCTTCCCCCC